>NW_019104846.1:0-25640 GCF_001995035.1 Momordica charantia | reverse complement strand
TCTTTCCTTCCAAAAAAAAAAAAGGATTTGTTCAATTAATAGTTTACACGCTTCATTCACAAGATAAGATATTTAATGGCATATTTATTAATTTCCACATCTTGAAAATAATACCCAACAATTATGGAGTGTTATATTTGTTGAGAAAACTAAAATTGTTATTGTTTTCATAATTATAATATTAATTGTTGTATCTGTAATACTGTTTCTTCAGTTAAATGTCACAATTTTCAAATCTTTGATCTTTATTGGGTGGATCTTGTGTGGTCCCTCTTATATGTGAATGAGATGACTTTAAACTCCAAAGGAAGTTAATTTGGAAATTTGATTTGGGGCAAAATCATTGTCAAATTGATTTTGATTTTTTTTCCTCCATTTTGTTATGACTTTATATTAAGGTTTTTTTCCCCACAAAGGTAAAAGTGTAGAAGTGGCCAGAAATGAAATATCATATGTCAATTTGTCGCTTTGTCGCGTATCGAAAGATTTCACATAGATACTAAGGATTAATCAACCTGTCAATTTTAGCATAACTCGTGATTAATTAAATCATATATTTCGGATCATAAGATGAGAAGTTTTTACCCAAAAAAATAGAAAAAAAATTTGGAAGATCGAATCTCCAACCACCTGTTGTTGAATTAAAAAAATGATGTTATTTAAAATTATTATGTTATTTTTTAATATTTGTTATTCATTATATAAGTAAAAAAAATAGAATTAAGCTTTTATTTATATCAAAAAAAAAACAAAAAAAAAAGAAAAAGAATAGAAAAATGAGAAATCAGAATTTTCTATAACAAAAGTTGTACATGATTTGGGAAACTTTTTGGGTATGATTTTTAGGCCATACGCAAAAGTTGTTTATTATTATTATTATTATTATTATTATTATTTCATATATAAATATATATATATATATATTATTCTTTAACTTATGTCTTTTTTTAATTTCTATACCGTCACAATATAATCATTTTAAACCAAAATGAAATAATATATTGGCACATGGGTTAAAATGACTAAATTATACTTAATTTTTCAATGCATCTTGTTAATTTTTTTTATTAGTATTAACAAGAAAGTTTACATAAAGGAGAAGGTGTGCAATTTTTTTTTCAAGTAAAAATATTTGAGTTTTTAAAAAGAATAATGCAAAAGATGTTCATGTACTAGCCTTGAAGTTCGAATGTTATTTTTTAAAAATATTTCACGAATAAGTTTCTTTAAAAAAAATACAAAATATTTACCTACTTAAATATGTTACTTTTCAATTTCTAAAAATTAATCCTATGTCTAATTAGTTCTTGTAGTTAATTTTTTTTTTTATTGTAGTCTTTTAGGTTATAATATAGTTTTTTTTTGGTTAATTTTCTAATTTTATAGGTGAATTGTATTTCTATTTCTAGAATTAAATGTATAGAATATAAGTTTACAAATTATGAGAGTGAGATTGAAACTTTCAATTTATGACGAAGTTTATTAGTGTCTAAATTGTTCGACTATGCTCTTGTTAACATTTTAACTCAATTAATAATATATATTGTAATTTTACATCCATCATTTTATGGTTAACTTCAACATTTTGTAATAGTACAGATTTAATTGAAATAAATTTAGAATGTAAGGAAAGGAAGTAATTAAATCTTTTAAAAGATTAGGGACTAAAATAAAATGAAAATATTACTATTTTGGTTATTATACTTTCAGCTTTTGTTCAATTTGGTCAGTATACTTTCAAAATATTTATTTCGATCACTGTAATTTAAACTTTAGTTCATTTTAGTCCATCTACTTCGTTTCGATCTCTATACTTTTAAAAAGTGACAATTTTAGTCCTTATTTGTAAAATTTTTACACAAATCTACACATAACGGAAACTTTAATATAAAATCGTGGTTACGTTTCAAGAAACATATTGAGTGTAGTGTCATGTTGAAATTGTGATAGCAAAAATGAAATTAAAAAATAAAATTAAGGGAAAAAATGGTCATTTTTTAAAACTACAGGACCAAAACGAATATTTTGAAAGTATAAGGAACAAAAATGAACCAAAATTAAGAGTTCGGAGATTAAAATTAATATTTTAAGAATAGAAAAACTAAAATATTAAAGAATTCAAAACACTAAATACATATTTAGCTAAGTTTTCATTATGTGATTGGATTCTTTTTGAGAAATAAAATCTGTCATTTATAATAAATTCAAAACGACAGAAATTTGACACGTCTGCTGCCACTGAATTAAAGGCCAAAGATATTTTAACATGTGTCCACAACATAGGACTGGCCACGGGCTCTCTTGCCATAAAGAAGCCACAACCTTCAGCCACCAAAATGCTGACGTCAAATCTTACGAAAAAACCTAGACAATAAAATTTTGAAATATCGACATTTTCATGTGTAAATGAATTTAAAGTGGATATGAGAGGTGAATTAATATTTGTATAGTATTACAAACCGCAAAAAGTATAAAAATGAAATAAAATTAAAATAAAAAAGTGCGAGATGCTTATTTGTTGATTTAAAAAGTTATTTTTTATGAATTTTTTTTATTTTTATAATTTTTTTTGAAATATTCATTGACGTTGACATTTTACTGGTATTTAAATTATTGCTTTCGATGTGCTAAAATATATCAATTTCTAAATTAAATTTTTAAAATTTTATCAAATGAGACTGTAAACTTGGTTGGATGTTGCAAATTTTTTTCTCCAAATAGATTTTGTTTGGATAATTATTAAAGGAAAACATTTCCATAGGCATTCGATGACCTTTAAAATATATGAATAATAGAAAAATTGATGGGACTTCAGAGAAAAACAAGATTTGAGCTAGATTTCCATTAAAATTTGTGATATGGGAGATTGATTAAAATGGTCAATTTTGTATGGTGGGTTGCACTTAATTTTGACAAAACTTCAATTTTGTTGAAATTGGTGAGTTGGATGAGAATATTTGCTTTGCTATTTGTTAAAATTAGAGGGTGAAAATAGTGAAAATTGGGTAAATGGCAAAAATGGTACGAAGTTTTCTAAGTTTAGAGTTCAATTTATGAAATTGAAAGTTTTTGGTTAAAACTGAGCCGCCTCGGTAAGGTTCAGCAATTTGTAGTGTTTATTTTAATATTTTAAAAGTTATAATTACAAGAAAAATTACCACTATAAAGTTAACTGAGCCTAAATAATTTGTTAAGACATTTATCATCGACTAAAAGATCCATGTATCGTTGAACTAAAAAAAGGAGAAAAACTGCAAAACCACTCCAAGAAATTTTACACAATTGTACCTTAAACTAATCTAAATCCTAAATTTCTCCTATAATGGTTGTTGCAAAATTATACTCTCAAACTTATGAAACTGTTACAATTAAACCTCAATCACTAATGAATTATAATGGTAGTTACCATTTGTAACTCAAGGGGTGATTGCTGAATTTGAAAATTTGAAGATGTGATTTGTACGATTCTTATAATTTAAAGATAATTTTGTCATTACGAGTTTAGTTCAATAGTAATTGGTATCTGTCTTTAACCAGAAGTCATGAATTTAAATCCTCTATCACACTTATTGTACTAGAAAGAGAGAAAAAGAAAAAAAAGGGATGATTTTGGCATTTAAACTATTTTAGCTCTTATTAATAATTTTTCATAAATTGTTTAGGAAAAAGACCTAATGAGGCATAGATTTTTTGTTCATTTATCTCATGAGTAGATGTATGTTTGGATGAGTGTTTAAAACTGTTCAAGTTTTAAAACATATCTAAAGTTTATGTTAAAATTATTAATAAAGAATTATCTGAAGGGTAGTGACTAGAAATAGAACATTTCAAACCTCAGAAATTGAAATTTGGACAAATATAAAAATTTAGGGGATAATATCATTGTTAATGATAAAGTTGGTAAGATGTACCAATTTTTACCCTAAGTTTCATCGATTTGCATCTTAAACTTGGATAAGTATCACAATTTTCTCCTTATATTTTAAAAAAGTGTTATCATTTTTATGATGTTAGCCTTTGATAGGTTCATAGCCTTTGATAGGTTTATGTTTGAAGATATGTTGAATTGAAAAATATACTCTCATATGATAAGAAACCCTTGAGAGTTGGATCTAAAAACCTTGCTAACGAACAAGATCCATAAAACTCAATCCCAAAAACCCCGAAAACAAGTATGGAATCAACCCAAGGAAAAGTTTAAGAACGGATTTACCTTGATGATCAAGATCAAGAGTAGAGAAAACTTGTTTCAAAACTCAAGATTCGAATCACTCCACAAGTTCGCTTGATCAAGGCTACTTGAATGATTCTAACATGCAATTCTAAAACATAAGAAATGCAAAGGAAAACAAGCTCTAGGCTTTTTGAAGCAAAATAGCAACTTTCATTCAATCATCAAAATCTGTCTTTCAAAGGAAACAAACTAGGCTATTTATAGCCTCCAAAACAACCCTAAAATAACCTAAAGACATTTGAAAGGCTGTAACTCCCAATTACATGATGACCATAACATCCACTAGCTAAAATGTAACTTAAAACACATAAATGAAATGTTTAAAACTGAAAATATAATAAAAAGAGGTTTAAATCCGAGAATTGAAGTCTTGGTCACCCTTCAAAGTCTTTATAACCTCCCAATTATAAATGAAGCTTCACTTGAAATAGTTTGAAGTGTAGTTCCATTAATTGATGAATGACTTACAATAAATGAAGCTTGAGATGCACTTAAGTTCATTTAATGCAACTTGAGTTCCTTGAATTGAACTTGGCTTTATTGAATGCAACTTGAGTTAAACTCCACTTCAACTTCAGCTCCTTTAAATGAACTCTAAGTTCATTTAATGCAACGCCTCCCTTAAGCTCTACTTGGAAGATATTCACTTGAAAAGTTCAATCTCTCTTTTGATCATCCCTAGCCGAGCTCACCAAGTATTGAACATGAGAAAGTAAAGCTTGTTGTAGCTTCTTGGTTTTTGATCTCGTTATGGGTCCTTGAGGCATGACAATGGTGCTCCCTTGATTCACATCATCATATGTGTCAAATAATTATAAAACATATATTTGATATGAAATTGATGATAAATTAAGACAATCATGACATTAAAGCGGGTTTTATTTTTGTTGAAATTTTAAATTTTGATGGAGTTATTTAATTGTTGACTTGTTCATTAATCAAACTTAATTGGGTGCAAAATTTGATTTTCACTAAATTTTTTTTAGTTTTTTACATTATTCTTTTGTAAAATTGAGTGAGTGAATTAGCGGAAATTGAATAGATGGTAAATTTTTAACATTTATATAAGTTTAAAGTTCAAATTGACGAAATTGAAAGTTTAAGGTGAAAATTGAGACATCTTATCCAGTTTATAAGCAAGAAACAAATAAAAAATTTAAGCGCTAAATTTTAGAACTCATCTAAAAAAAGGTTAGAACTATTTTTTTCTTAGTATCTACATTCTAATAATGATTTTTATACTTTCGTAATAGACATTTTGTTTTTTAGTTTTGTGAATAATAGTAAAAATTCGAATTTATTTATTGCCTCTTAGAGATATGTTTTGTGCATTAAATTCAAGAAAACTTATAGTTCATAAAAAGATGCACCAATCCCTTGTGACTTGAGTTGTTGTGACAAGTTAGTTCACTTAAAAATCATCAAAACTTATAAATTGAGAAGTCAAATGTACTAACAACTTTGATCTTCAAATCATTGAACCATTAGAAAAGATCTTAGTAACTTTTTTTTTAAAGATGAAATGCAATGATAAATAGTAAAATTTAAGTTTAGATAATATTTTGATCCATACTTCTCTTCTGTACTTTCAAAATACTCAAGTACTCTTCAAACATTTGTTTTGTTTCAGATACTTTTTAAAAAGTGACTAATTAGATTCCTACTTGCATAATTTTAACATAGTGGAAACTATTTAATATAAATTTATAATTACATTTCAAAGAATTAATGGAGCAAGGTGTCATGTTAAAATTATGATATAAAGAAATGAGGTAGAAATGATCACTACAAGAATCAAAATCAACATTTCAAAAGTTGAACTCAAATGAAGAAAAATTGAAAGTTCAAAGATCAAAATAGACATTTTAAAACTATGGTCACTAAAATAAACCAAACTCCTCGACAGTAACCTAACCAAAATAGTATTGAAATCTAAAATTTAAAAAGAAAACAAAAAAAATGGAAGTTTAAGGATCAAAATAAAGGTTTTAAAACTACAGAGACAAACTCGAGAATACCAACACTAAAATAATATTTAAACCTAAAATTTAAAAAGAAAATAAGGACAAAGTTTTAAAATAATCTAGTTTTAAAAATAAATTACAAAAATAATGTTAGTTTAAAAAAAACTATAAAATAAATGTAATTTAAATAAATAAATTCAAAGGTAAGTTATGTTTTCAAAACTATTGACAAAAATAGGTTAGGTTAAAATAAAAGTCAAAACTCGCGTACAATGCCTGCGATTTTCGTACAAACGTGGCAGGTGATTAGGTGGAAGTCCGGTACATTGTACGCGACTTTTACCTTTTTATGTTTTCCACATTTTTATTTATTTTTTGTTTTATTTTATTTATATATTGTTATTTTATTAATATTGCGAAATTTAATTAAGATGTGATTAAATTTTTTATTTTTTATTTTTTTATTTTTAAATTTGATTAAAATGTCATTTAAAGTCTAAAAGTTTAAACTTATATTAAAACCAATTCGATGATTAAAATGTCATTTAGCTTCTTGTATTTCATCTTCGTATGTTCTATAAAATAACATTTAAATTTAATATAAACTAAATCGATAAAAAATTATTAAATTAATAAAACCATAAAAGTAAAGGTATAAATTACATGAAACTCACATGTTTTGTCATTTGCATCGCGAAATACATGGCTTTAAAAAACAACCAAAATTTGGGATATGTATAATTAGGGTTTTGTTTGTTTTACAATTATTTTGTTGTAAATTATTACATTATAGGAATATGTCCATGTGGTAGGTAATTAAGAACTACTTTCTAAATATGGAGAAAATTAAGATGATAGTATTTTTCTTAAATTATGATCTTTTAAAATAAAATTAAGAAAAACAAAGGGATATTGGTGGGAAGTTGCAGGGTTATAATTTTTAAATTCAAAAGATAAAATAAAAATAAAAAATAAAAAAATAAAAGAGGAAGTGGGGAAGGGCTGCCCCTCCCAAATTTAACAAAAAAAAAACAAAGGGAAGTCGCAGCCGAAATTCAAAATAAAAAAATAATTAAAAAAAATAAATGGCCCGTCAGCAAAGACGTGGCTCCATTTGCGCCACGTCAGGCAGAAGTCGGCTGCGACTTTAATGAAATCGCGGTCCGCGATTTCGACATAAATCGCAGCCATCGCCTACGATTTTGGGCAAATCGCAGTCTATCCCTGCGATTTATCTACCCTAATTTTGTAATTAGTTTGAAACCTATGTTAGATTTGTCCTTTGTTTTTAAAAAATAATTATTTAAAAAAAAATCCAGAAAATAATGGAAACAAATCCGAATTCTTATGTGGACTATTATAAAAATAATTGAAGAAAGACGGCCCCAGTCCCACTTCCCGATCACTTGGGAAGATATTGGGCACGATTCGTCTGATATATAATAATACCAATACGCATTTCCATTTCCCATTTTCTATTTTCTATTTTCTATTTTTTCTTTTTTATTTTATTTTTCTCATCGTTTGCCTTTCAATTCAAAAGAAAGAAAGAAAAAAAAAATAAAAAGATTTGCAACAAAATCCGGTCGGATCTTGCTTCGTGTGATGTTCATCGTGGTGGGTCTTCTTGCTTGCTCTTAAAACCAACGCCAAACCCACCATTTTCCCCCTAATTTCTCCACTCCAAAAAAAATGTCCAAATTCCATGTTCTTGCCGTCGATGATAGCCTCATTGATCGGAAGCTCATCGAGCGCCTCCTCAAAACCTCCTCCTATCAAGGTAATTTTCCTTTTCTCCTTCAATTTCTCTAATTTCTTCGAATCCAAATTGGTGTTGGTGGATCATCTTTTCCTTTTTTCTGGTTTCTTCAGTCACTGCGGTTGATTCTGGTAGCAAGGCTTTGGAGTTTCTTGGCTTGGTTCATCAAGATCAACCTACGATTACAGACTTCGATCATCAGGTTCACATTCTGATTTCGATTTCTCTTCTCCATTTCCAATCTCTCTGTTTCTGAAATTTTTGTTTTCTTTTGCAGGAAGTGGAGGTGAATCTTATCATTACTGATTACTGCATGCCGGGAATGACTGGCTTCGATTTGCTCAAGAAGGTTAAGGTAATAATTCTTGGTTGAATTTCTTCTACTTTTTGAATATTTTTTTTTTGAATTTTCCTGAAGGATGCGTCCGTCCGTCCACCACCTGCTTGATGAAAAATCTGAGAGAATATTTTCTTACCTACCTTTTCTGTTTGCTTTCCAATCGATTAGATCTGTTCTTCTGTACAATATTCCGCGGATTTTCCTTATAATTTGGGAATTTGTGTTGTGCCAATTCTCCTCAATGTGAACCTGTCAGAAACTTTCCTGCAAATTTTGTTTTTCTTTTCAAACAAACAAACGAACAGACAGACTAGATAGGAATTGGCGCAACCGGTACCGCTGGAACTTTCCGGGAAAATCTGTTTTTCTCGAGAAAGAATTAAACATACAGAGGAAAGCAGGAATAGAATTGACATGAAAATTTCGTGTAAATTTGCAGGAATCGTCGTCTCTAAGAAACATACCGGTCGTGATAATGTCATCGGAAAACGTACCTTCGAGAATCAGCAGGTAAAACCGGAGAATCGATCTGCAAATTTTCCGAAATCTGACGATCTGTTGATTGGATTGGATTTGATTCGATTGTTATGCGAAGCACAGATGCTTGGAAGAAGGCGCGGAAGAGTTCTTCCTGAAGCCAGTTCAATTGTGCGATGTGAACAAACTGAAACCGCACATGATGAAGGCGAAGGCGAAGGATGAAAATCAAGAAGAAACAACCGAGTCGGAGACTGAATTGGAATCGTTAGAACAACAGCCGCAGCCGCAGACGAACGGTAGCAAGAGGAAGGCGGCCATGGAAGACGATGTGGCGGCGGAGAGAAGAAGACGAAGGTACGACAATGGCGTCGCGACTGTGATGTGATGATTAATTAGACATAAATCCGCCATGAGAGAAATTGTACATAGAGTACAGAAGTTGTAATTGGTAATTCGATTACCGTATGAAGATTCTTCTAGTAATTCAATTTTGTTTTGCATTTCAATTAGGGAAACTCAAACTGAAACCTTCAATTCTCTCTCTCTCCTTTTTTTTCTCTCTCTCTCTTTGAAAATCTCTCTTTTATTTCACATTAGTAATTTTTTTTCATCGTCTTCAAAGTGATTTTACGTGTCTTCCTATAGTTCTAAAAGGTTAAAACAGTGATCATAAATAATTAATTAAAAAAGAGCAGAGTTAATATTGAGAATCTAGTTGTTCTCCCCCTTTCAACGTAACATCCTCTGATCCCATTAATTTTATTTTTTTTTAATCTCATTATACTCTTACAAGCGCATCAATTTTATTTTCATTTTTATTATGTGGATCCCATACATGTATTATAATTAATTTACAACTTTTACCTTTTTTTCTCTCTCATCTATTAAGTTGATATAATTTTTAATTAAATTTTTCTATACTTTTATAATTTCTTCTCCATTTATACTTCAATTTTTATTAGTTGATATGAATTTATTATATAATAATATCAATTTATATTAATTAATATCAATAGATTTTTTAAAATAGAAATGATGATTTTTAAATGTTAGAATAATAAAATTTATAATATGTTATATTAAATTATGGTTGTTCAACTAAAATAATATTTTATTTAATGTAATTTTATTTTAATTATTCATTAATATTAAATAAATTGTTCCAATAAAAGTTATTTACTATCAAAATATAAGTGATAAATTAAATTAAAATTTATTATTATTCTAATTAAAAAGGATTAGCACACCAATGTATTTGTAATTAGTTAAGAAGGAGAAATGGATATATTTTTTGGTAAACAAAGAAATTTTGATTACGGTTCCAAAAAATTTATATAAACAACATCAAAGAATAACATTATCATTCTAATTGATTTTCATTCAGAATCATTCCTATTATGATTGCGAGTAAGTAGACGGAACCTATTATGTAAAGCGAAAGTGAGCATAACTCGATGGCAATTGATATATTCTATGTAAATTTGAAAAAAAAAATTAAAATAGAATTTTATTTTTAAATCTTATTTTTTTTCCAATACTCAACTTTTTTTGACATATTTATTTCTAACAAATTTCTCTTTCCCTCTGCAATTTTTTTTTTCTTTTAAAATATCTCTATCTACAATTTTAATATCTTAAATATTTGTCATTATTTCTCTCTCTCCAAATTTTTTACCTCTACATTTTTTTTTTCTTTTTTTCTTACAACTTTCATTTCTCTCTCTAAAAATTTAATATTTTTCAGAACCTTTCTCTTCCTAAATTTTGTCATTTGTAACTTTACTTTCCCTTCCATGTCTATTTTCCTCTGAAAATTATATATTATATTCTCGTTTAGTTTTCATTCATTGTAACTTTTATTTCGCATTGTATTTATTTATTTTTCTCTAACGAATATATTTAGAATCTTGTTTTTATCTCTAAATTTTTTCTCGTTATAATTTTTTTGTTTATTTCTAATTTATTTATTTTTCTTTAATGTATCTTTTCCTCTAAACTTTACTATTTTTCTCTAAAACTTTTTCTCATTCTGTCTTTAACTTTTCTTTCACTGATTATTTTTCTAAATTCCTTTTTTATCTCTCTAAAAGTTATCTTTTAAAAGTTTATTTCCATTCTTCTAAACATGTATTTTCATGTCTCTACAGGGATGACAAAAACTATCGTATGGTTGATTCTCTGCTCCAAGAATAAGAAATGCATGTTCTGACCTAATTCTCGATTCCATTTTTTAAACAATCAATATATATTTTATTGACATATTTACTAAATCGTGAATAAAATATTAAATATTTTTTAAAACTAATTATTTATACTAGTAAATAATAATTCTAAAAGTAATTAATATATAGGGACAATTTGAGATATGGCAAAAAAAAGTTAGGAAAATAAGCAAAATACTATAAGGTTTGAGTTTTTCAACTATATCATTTTTTTTTTGCAAAAAAACGGAGGCCCACTATCTAAATTACAAAGATACCCTGCAGCCTAAACAAACCATAAACACAAGCCCAAAACATTGGTGGAAGCCCAGAAAACCCTTAAGTTTCTATTTACCTCTGATTTCTAATTGATTGTCGAAAATCATCATTGACATTCACATTTACGTTCCTTTCAAGTTTTATTTCTCATTTTTAGTAAGTATCAAATTTCTTTCTCATTTTCCATGCATGTCAATTCTAATTGATTACACATTCATCTCCTTCCCCATTCCCTTCGATTTCTCCTTCACAATAAGTTCGGAATTAGTTCACGTTCCTTTCAAGTTTTCTTTCTCATTTTCCATGCATGCCATTTTGTGGTAACTTCTATTTCAACCATTTCAACCAGGTCGAAATTCTATTTCGATTTCCTGCCCTTTTATTACAGTTTTCGTTGTAACTTCCCTTTGATATACTATTATACAACTGATAATAGTATGGAAAATATGGGAAGAAACAAAAAATATGGAACGAAGATAAAAAAAATACAAGACAAAGGGTCAAAGCAAGTAAAATAGTGATTTACTATTATACAACTGATATATAATTGATATAGAACTGATTGACTTCTGATATACTGTTGATTTACTTTTGATATACTAATGTTGACAGATAGACTCCTGATATATGTGATATATGTTTGATATATATATGATATTAAATTGATTTACTTCTGATATAACTATGATATCTCTACTATAGGTGATATAGAACTGATTGAATTCTGATATACTATTGATTTACTTCTGATATACTAATGTTGACAGATATACTCCTGATATATATGAAATTGATTTACTTCTTATATAACTATGATATCTTCTACTATAGGTGATATAGAACTTATTAACTTCTAATATATTATTGATTGACTTCTGATATACTAATGTTGACAGATATACTCCTGATATATATGTGATATATGTTTGATATATATATGATATGAAATTGATTTACTTCTGATATATTAATGTTGACAGATATACTCTTAACATATATGTGATATATGCTTGATATATATATGATATGAAATTGATTTACTTCTGATATAACTATGATATCTACCAATTATTTCGAACATATTACCTCTAATATGTTTTTTGATATACTACTAATATATGAAATAAATTTTTTTAGATAAAAGCAATGGTACAAACACGAAAAATAAAATAAAAAAACATCGTCGAAAATGTTGATGTCGTTTGTCCCAAAAGACAATATAAACCAACGCCAAAAGTGTTGTCTATGGAAAAATAAAAAGCTTCAAAGATATTATCTTCGAAGACACGACAATCACCAAGAACGAACATTGATGGTCCAAGTTTTTACCTAAAGATTACACAAGAATGAAACTCATGTGTTTTATAGACTGTTGGAACTTATGCTTCTTCTTTTATAGATTTTTAAGAATGACATTGTTAGTCTACTTTTGGTTTATGCTACTGGTTAGTTATGATGTTTAAACATTTAAGTTTTTGGTTGAAGAACTTTGCTGCTTATTTGATGTTGATGTTGATACCGAAGAATGATGTTTAAACCTTTTAAAAATGGCATTGCTGCTGATTTCGTTTTGATCTTTAAAACTTTAAATCAAACTTAATTGTACTAGTGATATATGTACGATATATACTTGATATATCACTGATATATTACTGATATATAGATGTACTATTGATATAAATATGATATATAGACTCATGTAATGATCTAAATTATGTCATCAACCTTGACTTACGAGAGCAAAATCATATAAGCAAACTTCATTGGATTAACACATTGGGTTGTAATAAAAAACCTACTTCATTGTAAAATTCAAATCATAAAAACAATGTTTTGATATACATCTTTGATATACTACAAATGTTTAATTATAAGTATCTACTTATACATCATTGTTGAACAAGTCCAAATTTACAAGTTCTACGATTGTGTCCAACACATTGACAACGTCTGCATCTTGTGTGCTTTCTCACCTCGCCAATTGAAGGAATCCTTTGTTTTCGAGGCCTTCCTAGTAGACGTTTAAACATAGAAGGTAATACAGTAACATCGATCACTATAGATCCCCAGTCAGAATGGTTACCAACAAGACTAATTGAACCATTATAAGTATGTGACAATTTCATAGAAAAATAATACTCCGACACAAATGAGTAAAGGTACCACTCAAAATAATTTAAACAATTAATATCTCACTCAAATTTTAAAAAATAATCAATATACTACTAAAATTAAAAAACATGATGTAAGCAGCTGATACATTATATATTGATTATATCATTTACAGATATATCCTATATTGAGTATATCAGTTATAGATATACCAAATATAGAATATATATAAATGTGATATACCTCACTGATATACTTCATTCAATATATCAGTAATTAATATCACTGATATCAATTCATAGCAAAATCCCAAAAACTAATCGATAACTCAAAAATCGAAACAATTACCAATTCATGGATCATTGAATATTACAATTCATCTCTTAAATCTCTATCAATTCCTCTGTTAAATATCTAACAGTTTCATCACGTAAAAAATATAGTAAAAATTCAACAGAAATTGGTTCAAAATCAAATAAAATGTTGAACTATGAAAACTTGAAATGTGAATAAAATCATAGGTAAAATTTGAAATTGACCAACATGCAATTTGAAGCTAAGAATAATAAATCTGAAACTGAAGCTAAAATCAAAGATGAAGAAAATCAAATATTTGCGAGTGAAGATGAAAGCTTCAGTGATCGGCGATGAAAGCTGTCAAGCGAAGAACGAAGAATAAAAATCAAATGAAATAAAAAATCAGAACTCGAACTGGAATGAAATTGAGCTACCTACGAGCGAAGATGAAAGCCTCACCGATCGAAGATGAAATTTGCGAGCGAAGATGGAAGAACAAAGATCGAAGATGGAAAATCAAAATGAAATTGAAAATCAGAACTCGAACTTGAATGAAATTGAACGAAGATTGATCAACATGCCATGATTTTCACCTTCAATGGGTTTTTGTGCTTGAGAGAGGGTAGCAAATCAAAACGAACGAAGAACGAAAAGAAATTGGGAAAGTTTACGCATATAACTGATAAAGGTAACTTGGGAATATTGAAAATTTTAAAATCAGGATTTAAAAAAATGATATATTTAAAAATATCAAAAAGGCATGCTATTTTGTTAAATATAGAAAACTTATATACTACCCATTACAAATCCCCTAATATATATTTATGAGGCAACTTGAGATATGGCAAAAAAGTTTAGGAAAATAAGCAAAATAGCAACAAGATTTGAGTTTTTTAAATATAGCAGTTTTTTTGGCAAAAAACGGAGGCCCACTATGTAAATTCCAAATATACCCAGCAGCCCAAAAATCCATAAACACAAAAGAACCCTTGGTTTCTATTTACCTATGATATCTTACTGATTTCTAATTGATTACATATTCATGTCCTTCCTCTTTCCTTCGATTTCTCCTTCACAGTAAGTTACCCTTTTCTTTCTCAATTTCCATGCATGTCATTTCATGGTAACTTCCCTTTCAACTATTTTCAACCGTTTTGAAATTCTATTTCCCTCCGATTTCCACCGATATATACTTGACATACTTTTAATTTACCATTGATATACAACTAATATAGGATTGAAATAACTATGATATATACTGATATAACTTATTATATGATTCTATGATTTACCATGTATTGATTTACCACTGATATAACACTGATATATTTATGATATATACTTCATATGTATCTGATTTACCACTGGTATAACTCTAATATAATCATGATATCTACTGATATAACTTCTTATATGATTATATTATTTACTATTGTTTGATTTACCACTGATATAACTCTGATATATATCTAATATATATTTGAAATACATCTAATATATAGTTGATTTACTTTTGATATAACTTATTATGTGGTTCTATGATTTACCATTGATTGATCCACTAATATAATTTCTGATATAATGCTGGTATAATACTGATATATGATTTATCATTGATTTACCACTTATATATATTTGATATGTACTTGATATACTTCCAATTTATTAGTGATATACTTCCGATATAACTATGATATATGTGTATTGATATATAAACTTTTGATATGATTATATGATGTTCTACAAAAAAAGTTGTCTTTGAGATCGAAGTTTTGGTTCAAAATGAACAACTGATGTGATTACATGTTGTTGGTATATATAACGTGTAACTCCATGCTCAAATTGTTGGTATATACAACTGATATACCACTTATATAACTTCTTATATGATTATATGATTTACCATTTATTGATTTATCACTGATATAGTCATGATATATGTCAGATATAACATTGATGTACCTATAATATATTTTATATGTAGTATATCAATTTGATGTACACATCTAATATGCTTCCTATTATAATAGAATGATGAACATAAACACTTCATTGTGATATACCTCACTGATATACTTCATTTAATATATCAACAATTAATATCACTGATGTAGAAGAAGTGAATATTTCAACACTGAATAATATTGATATGAGTATATGAGTTAACTGATAGCAAAATTCATGTTGATCATGTCAAAAGAAGAAAAAGTAATTATAACTTTAGACAAAAGAAATACAACCGATTACATTACAAAACTGGCGAGTACTGCTATGTACAAAACACACTACTACTGAACCAAATGAAGCAATAGAACTTAGAGATGATTAACAATCTTCATCTCAATTAGAACACAGAACATTTTAACTACAATATTTCTAGAAAACAACCTCCAGCATCCCCCATAGAATGTTAGAGATGATAACTGCCTTCATCTCAACCATAATAATCAACATTTCACCATTACCAATCTTTCAACCAAAACCTTGAATGCGCTTATGGTGTCTTTATCAATGAACAACGAAGTGATTTAGGGGATTTGCATGGGTGGGTTGGTTTGCCCGAGTGACTGATCCTGCCATAATGTACTCCTACCTATAGCACCGGCAACCGAAGTCGAGCATACATATGACGTGATGAATCATCAAGCCTTCCCCTCCCAAACAGACACGACTTTTTCGGATACTCATTAGCAATTCCTCTATTAAATCTCTATAAATTCCTTTGTTAGATCTCTATCAATTTCATCACATAAAAAATCTGGTAAAAAACTCCAATAGAAATTGGTTCAAATTGGAACATGCAGAAAATCGAATAAGAAGTAAACAAACCCTAAAACTGAAGCTAAAATTGAATGAATCTGAAGCTAAAATTGAATGAATTTGAAGCTAAAATCAGATAAAGAAGAAGAAGTAATTATCTGAAGACCTAAAGGAGATTAACGAATGAACAAGGAGACCGATGAAGAATTGATAAAGTTGTGAAAGAAAATCTGTGAAAAAAAAAACAAAAGAAGTATAAACGAATTTGCGCGTGAGATATGGGAGGGCAATTTAGGAATACTGAAAAATTCAAAATAAAAAATCTCAAAAATCTGCTATATTTGAAAATGTAAAAAACAGGTGCTATATTTTTATATATATAAAACTTATATGCTACCCAATTCAATTCCCCTATATTTATTACACTTTTTTATTTTTTAAATTTTAAAATAATTAAAATTAATTATAAAATCAGTAACTTTCTCGTGAATATCCTCGTCCCGAAATAAGGATTCTTTCATCTAAATCTCGATTTCCGGATCGAAAAACAAGGTGGGGATGGGGGGACTAAAAATTTTCACGAGCACAATAATGGGAAAAGACATTCTCGCTCCTGTCCTACACCATTGTCATCTCTACTTTATACATAATTTTCTATTTCTAATATATATTTTCAATTTTCTAACTTTTTAAAAAATAAAACTAAAAATGTTAAAAACATGTTTTGTTTGCTGTTTTTTTTAAATAAAAAATAATTATCAAATATATATGGTTTTGGTTTTTTAAAAACTAAAAACTAAAAAGACAAAACAGAAAAACCAAAAACAAAAAATAGAAACCATTATAAAGAAGACTATGAGAGGAGGAAAACGGGGATAGACGGTTAAAATAGTTTTTTTATAGACTTAATTTTTAAAATAAAAAGTTTAGGTGTGAATTTTTTCAATTATCAAAGTTTAGGGGTTCAATTTTTATAATTAAAAGTTTACGAAGACAATTTTTCTACTGATAAAAGTTTAAAGTAATTTCTAAACTTAAATAAGTTTAAGGGTGAAATTTCAATAATTAAAAGTTTAAGGGTGAAATTGCAACAATTAAAAGTTTAAGGGTGAAATTGCAACAATCATCGTACTTTAAGTATGACTTTTGCAATTTTCCCGTGTTTTTTTATTCACCTTATTTTCACCTTAAATTCTTAAATTTTGGGAAAATATTTTTGCTTTAATAAATTTTTTGTCCCTCCCTAACTTTGTTTATCTTTAATTTGGTAATCACTCTCTTCTAAAAATTTCTTTCTCTAAACATTTTTTTTTTCGAATAAGTCAAATTCTATTTTAAACTTTAAATACATTTATTGAAAATAATTTTTAACTATATAAAAATCACTTAAGAATAGTATAACCAAATATTAAAATAATTATATAAAAATCACTTTCATATTTTTCAAAATAATTATATAACCTTCACTTTCTTTTTTTATTTAGCTTTCGAATTCTGTTATTAATTCCAATTTATTTCTAACCATTTATGATTTTATATTAATTAGAATTAATAATAGAATTCAAAAGTTATTGGAACACCAAAAAATTTTCAACTATCCATTCCCGACATGTAGTTTTTTTCATCTCTTGATCTTCTTCCTAATATTATATATTTAATAGTCGCACAATGACCTAGCACATTGAGTATCTCAATTAATTTAAATTGTCGATAATTTTTTTTTTGACGTGTGTTGTCTACAATTGACGTCATTGAATCTTACAAAGTGATTGTCCCTGTGCAAACTCACTTGACTTTAAGTCAGCACACTTAATTTTAAAGTTCTTATGATTGAGCCATCGAAAAGAAAAGTGCATCTATATGTTTAGTAACTATCAAATTTGTAAGTATTTCTTGACCATGCTTCCATGATCTCAGGATTCTTCTTATTCAGATGTGGTATTGGTTGATTCATGTACCATTTCTGTCTATTAGGCGTCACATAAGTTGAAAAAAGATATGAAATTTAAAAAGATTGAAGGTGAAAAGTTGTCTTTTCACTTTTTCTAAATTAAAATTTTTAAAAATATTTATTATAATTAATTAGAGAACTTTAATTAGGTTTGAATTTTAAAAGTTTTGTTTTTTTCACATGATTTATAAAGTGGAGTTTTCTTCCAACATCATTTCACAAACAAAATTGAGTTACTGACTATCCATACAGATACTTAAACAAGTTTTTTACTATTATTTTTTTAATAAATAGTGGTACTTTTTAATTTTTTTATTGATATTAGTAAAGAATTAAATAAAAAACATATTACACTGTGGTAATAGACTAGTAATTTTTAAAATTATGTATATAAAGTTAAATTGTTAGATATTAAACATGAATCATTAATCACATCTCATCCGAAATCATTAATTAATAACAAAGTTGAATATAAGTAAAAATTGTATGGTGGGACCAAGGAGCCATAAAGACTTATCACTTAATAATTACATTCATCAGGGACTTTATGAATTAATAATTTACATTCATTAGGGCGTTGAAATTTAAATGACAAACTTCTACGTGTCCAAGTAATTAAATCATCAATATTTCATAATACTCATTTTCAAATTATTAGTTAGGTCAAATCACAAGTTTGGTTGTTGAATTTTGTTATAGGAAGAAAAATATATAACGGACAAAGCAACAGTAGGGGAGTCACCGAAGACCGTCGGCTCGGGCCAACCCGGATTGACCCATGGTCGACGCTGAGTAGACCAGACCTCAACGTCGAGGTGTTCTCGACCAAAAGACCGAGAACCCTAATTCGATTCCCTTCGATCCTTGTGCAGCCCAAACCGAAATCCTGCCTAATCTCAACCCTAGATCCGACATTAGGTCCACGACGAAACACTTGGACCCAGAAGTTCTGATCTCCTAAAGATACTAGGGTTCAACTTCTGTAAACCCTAGAGAGATTATGATTCAACTTCTATAAATAGAGAAGTAAGCAAACCCTAAAGGTATGCTCACAATACCCTACACCTTATACTCAACTACTCTGATCCTAACTTAAGCATTGGAGCCTGTGTGACAAGAGTCACACTTGTGTTAGTGCTATTCTGCTTTGCAGGTCTCGTCGATCCCTTTGTTCTAGAAGATTGATGCGAATTTGGTAAAATCGTAAGAGGCCAAAATTTCTGCATCAACAATTGGCGTCGTTTGTGGGAAACGACTAATATCAAGCCAAGATGATCAAATTGGCCGAGCACAGCTCGGATTTGAGGAGGTCTAGGGGAAAAGCAAATCAACAGGGCGTGAGATAAAATCGAAAGGAGAAACAAATCAACATGAATTCTGGAGATAAGCTACAACATTTCGACGACGAATACCATACGGCTCAGAGGCTGTCTTTGCCCGAGATGGTCGAAGGTGAGACATATCGACAACTTCCTGAGCAGGTCCTAGGCGACACAAGATGACATATTTCAAGAAAGGAGGAGCGACTGACGGAAATTCTTGAACAAAACGGATTGACTACTTTAGCAGAGAAGGTCGCAGGGATGGACTAGAGCATATCCCTCCTTCTCAAAAGGTTTCAGCAACCAAGAAATAGGTAACCTACACTTATCCGAGATTTACGGAAAGACGAAGCTCTTCACCTACATGATTTGGAAACTATACGTCTGCTGAAGTTAACGACACAGAAAACTCGACCAGGCTTCGGGAACACCATGGTCGACAGAGAAGAACCACTTAACCAACATGTAGGAGAATCGCAGAAGCATAATGGATAACGAAAGAATAGAGAATGTTGTCTTGAAGAAACTATAGATCATGCAGATTTGTCATTCGGGGAGGAGATAATGAGAGGAAAGATCCCTCCAAAATTCAGACTCCCTACTATAAAGCAATACGACGGTTCAACAGATCCTGTCGACCATCTGTGCACATACAGGGAATGGATGGATCTCTACGGAATAGCAAAGGTAATCAGGTGCAGAGTATTCTCTTTCACGTTAACCGGCACAACTCGCATATGGTTCCGACAATTGAGAAGAAAATCAATCTTCTTCTTTAAAGAGCTGGCTAGGGCATTTATCATGCAATTCATTAGAGGGTAGGATAGGAGTCGACCTGTAAACTACCTTCTTACTATAGAACAAAGATCGACAGAGAGTCTTAGAGAATATGTGGCTCGCTTCAACGAGGAAAGATTACTAGTTGGAGATCTTATTGATGGAATATCACTACTTGCTTTCATATCTAGGGTAAGAGAAAAAGAGTTATTGTTCTCTTTTGGAAAAATGGCCCCAACAACTTTGTCAAAAGCATTGACTCGAACCTAAAAGTATATAGGTGCAAAAGAGCTACTCCATTCAAAATGGGACCTCGACAGAACTCAAGACCAATCAGATCAACGAGAACCTAAGAAAAGATATACCCCAACGACAGTCCCGCTAGAACAAGAGTCAAGGGAGAGTAACGAGTATTGTGGGGGATATTACTACGTCATCTTGAGAAACCGCAAGATAATGTCCTGTTGAATGATTGAATATGTTCTTATTGCTTACATATTATGTAGTATATGTCGTTTCTTTCAAATTACGTATGATTTTATGTTTCCAAAAACGATTACTTATTTCTGATCAGTTCTAGCATCTGAGATTTAATTAGCTTTTACTACTTGAACATTTATTTTTGTTATAAACAAAAAACTCCTCAAGTGGGGGCATGGATAAGCTAATCAACAGCTGGTCAGGGAACTCGAATTGGGATAAACCTAGAAAGGTCGATAAGCTAAAAAGCCAATTAGTGAAACCGTGGAAGAAAATCCCAAAGGTGCTGAAAGACATGCGTACAAGCCTAGCGAGGTTAAAACAGAAAGCAACCATGCCAAACCAATCAGCGAAACCCAGGGTATAAAAACCGTTTGGCAAAAGCCAAAATAGATTAGAAACCCAAGGGTATTGATTAAACTCAGGGTAAAAAACCGGCAGAAGCCAAATTGGTTAGAAACTCAAGAGTAAACCCTTGAGTATAAAACCATAGGCAAAAGTCAGAACTGTTAGAAACCTAAGGGTGTTACTGCTGGCCTAGCTAAAAGTTATATCCTAAGGCCAACAAGAAAACCTAAACAGTTAAAATTAACTGTATGGCAGAGTCCAAGAGACTTGACCACAACCGACTATGACAAAAAGGTATAGAGGCTAAGAAGGCCAACCCATGAAACGACAGCCGACAACAACAAAAGGATATCGACTGGACTCAACGTATAAAACCATTGGCAAAAGCCAAATAGGTTGGAAACCCAAGAGTAAATCCTTGAGTATAAAACCATGGGCAAAATCCAAACAGGTTAGAAACCCAATGGTGGTACAACAAGCGAAACTAAAAGTTAGATCCCAAAACAAAAATCTAAACAGTTAAAATTAACTAGTAATCTTTCTTCTACAGTGATGTGCAGTTTATCCACAAAGACTGTAAGGCTCTGTTCTTGATTGAGGGCACAAGATGCTGGAGCATCTACCATCTCTCCACTTTGTTGGCCCTCACTAGCTTCTGCATGCTGTGTTGGGGCATCGACGGCTCAGCATTTTTATACTCTTATCCTGGTGCTGGGGTCTCTATCTCAACGGTAGCATCCTTCTTTACCATCATCTCTTTATTCCCATCACCAAAACCTTCTTGAGCTCCAGCATCCCTACTTACACAATGCTCCAGCATTGCTTCTGCACTTAATTCCTCCATTAATGCTTCATCTAAAATCTTCAACACTGAGCATTCTTCTGATTGAGCAGGAATCTTCATGGAATCATAGACTGAAAACTTCACTTCCCGATCTTGTTCTCGTATAGTCACCTCACCTTTTTGGACATCCACAAGAGCTCTTCCAATTGAAAGGAATTATCTTCCCAGAATAATAGGAACCTCTTTACCTGCATCATAGTCCAAAATAATAAAGTCAGCAGGGAAAATAAATTTATCTACTTGCACTAAAACATCATCGATTTTTCCTTCAGGATATGTGATTGATCTGTATGCTAACTGCAATGTGACTGTTGTCGGTCGTGTTTCTCCCATCCCCAATTTCTTGTTGATCGACAAGGGCATGAGATTGATACTTACCCCCGGATCACAGAATGCTTGGCCTATCTTTTGTCCTCCTATAGACACTGGTATGGTGAAACTTCCAAGATCCTTCATTTTTTCTAGAATGTTGCTTGTAATGATGGTGCTGCATTCCTTAGTCAATGCCACCGTTTAGTATTCTCCTAGATTTCTTTTCTTTCTAAGAATGTCCTTAAGGAAGCGCACATAAGTCGGCATTTGCTCCAATACTTCCACCAAAGGTATGTTGACATGCAGCTACTTCAGCACATCCAAGAACTTTCTAAATTACACATTTCACTCTTTCTTTTGCAGCCGCTTTGGGTATGGTGGTGCGGGTCAATACTCAGCTAGAGCATTTTCATGCTCTGTCTACTTCTGTTTTCTAGTCATGTGCAATTGTGATGCTTTTGCATTGGTTGCCCTAACTTCTACTAGGTTGACCTCTTTGTTTGTGTTGCTTTGTAGTTCCACTATCTGCTTGCTACTGTTCACTAACTACTTGAGGTTTGCCCTTTTTTTTACTGGCATGATTATAGATGTTTCGGTTGACTAGTATTCTTCTGTTCGTAGCCCACTTCCTTCATCTTGATTTAATTCATTATGGATTTCTTAAGCATTTGGATAGGCAGTAGGTAATGTCTTGCCACTCCACAATGTCAGAGCATTACATTGCTCCTTCCCATCCCTCTTGGTCACCTCAATATCACTGGGCAGCGCTCCATAGTCTACTCTTCAAATCTGTTGCTAATTGACCCACTTGCATTTCTAGATTCCTCAGCGATTCTGCCTGACTTTGCATCGTGGTATCATTCTTTTCGATATACTGTTTCATCAAATTCTCCAAAGATGCAAATGATCCTTCAAATTGCCTTCACTGCTACCTGACCTTGGTTAGAAAAACTTGAGGGATAGTTTCCTTTTTGCTGGTATGCTGGAGCATTGGATGTTCTAGCATTATTTCCTCTCTGATTTCCACTCCAACTAAAGTTAGGATGGTTCCTCCAGCCCGGGTTGTACATATTAGAATACGGGTTGTTTCCATTATTCTGAGCATTTTCCAAATTGCCAGGGAAATTGTTGTAATGATGCTCTCCTCGCAAAAAGAGCAAAAAATCCTTTGAATGTGGCTAACATTTGCCTTACTGGTAGATGCTCCAGCTACGTTTTGCTGCGTCATACTCCTCATAACCAAATCTGTCAAATTCTCAATATTTGAATTTAAGGTGGTGAAAGACTCTGATTCATTCAATCCCTTACCTCCTTTCTCGTGAATGGCTCTAGGGTTAGACCATAAGTGATTGTTCGATGATATCCCCTCCAAGATGTTAAATGCTTCAGCATAAAGTTTTGCTAGCAATATGCCATTTGCTGAGGCATCAATGACCAGACTTGTGGCATCATCCAAACCATTATATTATGTTTCAATTTGGATGTATCTTGAGATTCTGTGGTAAGGGCATTTTTTCAGAAGCCATTTAAACCGCTCCCACGACTCACTAATCGAATCCTCAACAAATTGCTGAAAATTGTTGATTTCACTTATGTACTTAGCATTTTTGCTTGGTGGGAAGTACTTCATCAAAAACTTTCCCGCCTAGTCGTCCTAGCTTGTAATCGATTATGAAGGGAGTGACTCCAACCAAGTCCTCAATTCAACCCTGAGTGGGTAACGGAACAACTTAAGTCGCTGCAGTTCTTTGCTGCATCCTTCATCCTTAAATGAATTGCAAACTCATATGAAAAACATCAGATACAAATGTGGGTCCTCAGTAGGATGTTCGTGGAATTGACCCACTGTGTGGAGCATCTGAAACATCACTGACTTCAACTCAATTTAGGGGTTGAAATTTCTGGGTCCATGATTACTAGGCTAGAATTATAAAATGTCGGAGCTGCATACGCCCTGATCTCTCTGTCGATGTCATCTGCTAGTAATACAGCATTGAGAGGGGGCACTACTACCTCAGGGTCAGCAGCAATAGGAACCCCGTCTACTATTTCCTCAATCCTCACACTCAATGGAATAGGCTGGTGCGGAGGTGGGTTAGGCGGATTCATATTTGCTTCAGCTTGGATTCTCCTTTGCTCTCTTCGATTTCTGTGAAAAGTACACTCTATTTCGTGATCTATGATATATTCCAAGCTCTCAAAATCGTTCATGCACCTACAACCATGCAAAAATGTGGAAAAATAAAACTCAATTAAGCTTTGTATCCTCAAACACTATTGTTTAAAATAAAATCACTAAGTCCCCGGCAACGGTGCCAAAAACTTATTGCGTCCACACAACTGTGGTGGGTACACGTGCAAGTATACACTATATCCGTCGATTGTAGTACGAAACGAGGTCGAATCCACAGGGACTTAGGAAGATATTCTAAACTATGTTTGAGGATACCAAAAGTACAAAAACAATAAAATATAGATGATTGTGTCGAAAGTAAGGAAAAATATGATAAACAAACAATAAATGATCCCAGCAATGAACATACTTTAAAATGTTGTAAATGACTGGGTGTTTATGCTGAACGCACGCACTAAGCGTGGTAACAATTTTATAGATGCAAGCGCACACCTGTCAGAGTAATATAAAATGGATGGAGTATCCAAGTATCGATCCTCAAGGACTTCTAAATAATTTTCAAACTCTGAAGTTTTAAAGAATAGTGAATGTTGAAATGATTGATTCTTGTAAAATGGGAAGTGGTCACAAATAATGGTTTTGGATTTGGGATTTGGACTTATAATAATAAAACCTAGCCCGATTTACTTCAAGTTAGCCAACAAAGAATCAAGGACATGCTAAGGATAATATGCATTTTACTTTAGAAACTAACGACTACGCTTCTCACTTTACTTATGTCTAAGCAAGTTCAAAGTCCTAAGACATTCCCTAATATGTCTATTATGAGATATATCTTAGTTTTAGGATGGAAATAGTCGCAACCTCGGGTTAAGGTCCTATGTCTAGGCTACTTAAGCGGAACCCTTATGTCTAAGGCGCTCCTCTCCTCGGTTTAACCACTCAACAATGCAAATAAGCAACCTTTTCAGTATTGACTTGTTAAGACTTACAGTGGCCTTCTCTAAATCCTAACTTTTTGGGAAAACATGTTGAGCAATGAATGG
>NW_019104845.1:118985-145061 GCF_001995035.1 Momordica charantia | reverse complement strand
GCGACTATTTCCATCCTAAAACTAAGATATATCTCATAATAGACATATTAGGGAATGTCTTAGGACTTTGAACTTGCTTAGACATAAGTCAAGTGAGAAGCGTAGTCGTTGGTTTCTAAAGTAAAAAGCATATTGTCCTTAGCATGTCCTTGATTCTTTGTTGGCTAACTTGAAGTAGTTCGGGCTAGGTTTTATCATTCTAAGTCCAAATCCCAAATCCAAACCATTATTTGTGACCACTTCCCATTTTACAAGAATCACTCATTCCAACATTCACTATTCTTTAAAACTTTAGAGTTTGGAAATTGTTTAGAAGTCCTTGAGGATCGATACTTGGATACTCCATCCATTTTATATTACTCTGACAGGTGTGCGCTTGCATCTATATAATTGTTACCACGCTTAGTGCGTGCGTTCAGCATAAACGCCCAGTCAACCCCCACTCGTATGTCTCCACACGAACGACCTGGATCGAGTCGTCTGTAACATTTACAAAGTGGGCCGTATCCATAGTGTTGTCAGGATAAGGTACCCAACCTTATCCATATACTATAGACCCTTTAGGTTATTCACGGGACATTATCCACTCGTATATTAGGGGTATATCAAATATATACCTCGTATATCAGGAGTATATCAAATATATACCTAGTATATCAAATACATACCCAGTATATATATTGTCCCGGTTACATGATAATAACCTTGAATATTTAGTTTATTGGATTTTGGACAATGCAATTCTATGAATTCAACAACAAATTTATTCAATAAAACTTTATTGAATATACATTTGTTTTTACATAAATACAAACTACGAGTTTAGGGCAGCACACCCAACAGGTGGTTGGTTTTCTGAAAAATAACTTCTCTGCCAAGTTGATCTCGAACCTGATAGAGAGGGGGCCAATGTTTAGGGAAGGAAACCAGAGTGCCACGTGGAGGACAATGATTCACCCAAGGGAATATCCCGTATGAATCTCCAGCAGGCCCACCTTGACACCTTCCGATGGAGGATAGTCGTTATTTCTCTTATCAAAATCACCAATATTAAGGATAAACTGTTCGAGTTCGATCTGCTCAACCCGACAGGTACAACTTCAACTCCGACCAGGATAACTGCCTGTCGCAACCCCTGTCGGAGCCTAACCCTATAAATAGAGGGCCTCATTTCACCATCAGGTATCAAATTTCTCATCGAACTTAATATTAAGTTCGAGCTACTTACTGACTTGAGCGTCTAAGATTTTGCCATCTTGTGCAGGTCTTCCCGTTGTGTTCCAAGTCAGAGCAAGGACTGAGTTCGAGCTTGACCAAGGTTTGACGTTGTGCAGTTCTTTGCACAAACATACTGTCAGACAATATTGTTTTTAATTTGTTTTTAAATATTACCATTCCCGACTATTTTTAGAAATAGTCGGGAGAAGTTTATAATATGTCCAATGTTTTTTAATAAAAGTTGGGAAAAGTGGACTTTACCCGATTATATTAATAAATTGCCAGACAATATTGTTTTTAATTTTTTTAAAATATTACAACTCCCACTATTTTGAGCAATAGTCGAGACTTCTCCCCACAAAATATATATATTTTTTAATTTTTGTGTGTGTGATCTGTTGATGTTACGGTCATATTGATATATTGATTACAAGAGAGGTAGTGGTAGAATACTCATAATCAATATCACCTATGTAAGAGTAGGATTCTATGAGAATTTTTCGAATGGCTTATGTTCGCTAAAGCTCTCATGAATTCAGGATCTTGTCTAGGACCAAAACGGACACAACCATATAGAACTCAAAGATGCAAAATAAGTTATGTGTAATATTTGTTGTTTCAATATATCACGAGAAAGATAATTCTAGAGCTAGTTCTCACTATTTCTTCGATAAATTCGATAGATATTCACTAAGGAAGATTTAAGTCCAAAAGATACCTCTCCTGATGCATAACTTATCCACTCTATGTCTTGGTTTTTGTTTTGTCTGTCTCACTTTCTTTCACGTGGGGGATTTTTGGATTTTTAATGTGTGAAAGAAAGTAGAATTTGAAAATAGTGACAAACAATTGAATATTACAAATTTAATATCTAGAATTAAATTTCTAACTATTAATTCACATATACATTGTGAATTTTATTTTTTATTTTGTTTATCAAATTTTTATGTATTTATTTAGTTGTTATGTTTCTTTATTTTATTAAAATTAAAGTTATATCTTTAAATAAGGGATTATTTCTTTATTTTGTTAAAGTTACGTATGTGTAAAGTTAAAAAATTCATTTGTGAGGAGTTACCTAATTGTGCAACTATATATAGTTGTAGTTTTCTCATTTGAGATATGGAAGTATTCTCATTTGAGTTTCTCCTCCTCTCAAAGATTTTTATTATTATTTATTTATTTATTTATTTTTGTTCTTGTTTGTGTTGGGATCAAGTATCTAAAAGTTATGTTAGATCTGAGTAGTTCGAGGTTCCTATTCTATAGGAATTAGTCGTTGTATCCTCCTGAGACGATCGCTGTAGTCTGCTAACAACTTGTGTAGAATGAATAATTGTCTTCAGGTCAGCGCTATTGAAACATACCTCGACTATATTTATCAAATTTTAGTGTTCACCAAGTTGTCAGTATCTGTATTGTTTGTAGCCAGTTACGTTCTAAATTGTTTGCCACTGTTATTCTGTTTACATACAGTGTATATTTACCCAACATTAGACCGATGCAACACAAGATCTTTGATAAAATATATGTCTAATTCACATGACTTAAATGTACAGTTATAACTCTTGGTTTCAAGAGTATAGTTTCATTCTAGCATATTTCTTCCCATATTTGAGTGATTTGATTTACGAAATATGAGATGTTTATTAAAAAAATGCATAAAATGGGTTCAACAATACATAAATGTCATTTTGGATGAAAAATGTGGTAATTTCTAAACATTTATGGGATTAGTTGTGCTTGTATTCGTCTTTTGTTCTTCATTACAAAAGCTTGTTAGCATCATTAGGCGTCAACAAAAGTCAAATTTGTTAGCTGAATCTCAGCTAACCTAAAGATATATTCCAGAGGAGTCAAAATTGTTCGAAAAGAAGCTCCAAAGCTTCAAATTTATGAACCCTAGAACTCTTTTTCGATCTTTTGGGCTATATTCCTCTTGGGATCGGTGATAATTGTTGGGGGCTTAATCGTCCCTTAATTTTTGGGCAACGGACATCGAGTAAAAATTCGCGTAAAAAGAAGCTACTGTGTTGCCCTAAAGTTCCTGAGAACTGATGCTCCAGCACTGGGCGCTCTAACATCAATTCCTGGCTCAACTGCTCTATATCTGATGCTCCAAAAATTCTTGCATGGAAGATCAGAGGGAACAAGAACTAAGCCGTATATTTTGAATTAATTAAAAAACAAAGACTAAGGGACGATTTTCATATTTCTTTTCTTTATCACAACTTAGCACGATATTACGACCACGACCCTCACAAATATGCTCAAATAAAGCCAAATTTCTATTAAAATAACTCTCTTTCAGGAGGTTTTTTTTTTTTAACTCTTTCGAGGAGTTATTAGCACACGTGCAGAGGCATGATATTTGTATTTTAGTCGATCTATTCCTCGTATAAAATCCCAAGTTATATTTTGTTATATGAGTATATGAATATCCCATCAAAAATGGAATGAAAAAACCACGTCATGACTTCAAAGTTTGTGAGGTTTTGACTTAGATGGATTCTTCATCACCCATCTCATTGATTGCATAAAAAAGGAGCTTTATTTTTGTGTTAAGCAGAAAGTTACATACTTGACCATGTTTAGAAATGGTTCTAACAAATGTATCATAATTAGAATATGTGAAGACGCGCCAATGGCGCGCGAAGCGCATGCAGTGGGGTGATGGGGATTCTTATTTTCCCCATCCCGAAAATGATAAAACAAAGATATGAAAAAGAAAGGTCAACCCGCTTCGCTCGGTGGGCCTTCCTACGCTGACGAATGCCTCCTTTCCTTTCTCTTCTCTTCAGTCTACAACAAACAAGTGGGAGAGGCAGGATTCGAACCTCCTTTGAAAAAAAAAGGAACTCGCTTAACTATAGGGACATCCTATGGCTTTTGTTAGCTATACTTACAAAGGATATGTGTAACGACAGTTTCATCGTGGTCGAAATGGGTTCGATTACACAAAAAGATGGTGAAATTCAAGGATATTCAACAAGGTAAATACCCACAAAATGTAAGCGCACAAGTTTTTCAAAGAGGTAAAGAAGTTAGAGTTTGAATACAACAAGAAGAAAGGGGTGAAATCTGACTCCAAGTTTAGTGGAAATGGTTATAAAGAAGAAAGGTAAATGAGAAAGTGGGGCAGTGCTTGAAAATCACGAAGAAATATTTCTCAAACTCGGCTCTTTTAACTGTGATGACAAAAAATCTTGTCCTTATCATCATTCAGAAATTGCAACTAATTATTAAAAAAAGAAAAGGTGTTTGTTTTTGCATTTCCCTCTCTTGATTATTAAACATTTAATGGTGGTGAGCACAATATTAACTTTCACAGGTAAGAAATCAAGTATTTTCTTGAGAAGAGGGTAAAATACTCGGATTGAAAAGGTAAACAAAAATGGATTAGTACATATATAGACCATTTATAGAATCTAATTACCACAGATGGGTTAAATATTTATAATTTACCCTTTGTTAAAATAGAGGCTTGATATCCATGTAAAATCTACCTAATTGCCCATTGTAATATATCCTTAATAAAAAAATAAAAAGAAATACGAAAAACGGAAAAATAAAAAGAATATTAAAAATACCATTCACATCTCATTCAAATTAATTCAAAATCTCTATCATTCACCTCCTACATACGATGAAACGATAAAATATTTCTCACATATTCTTCTTCCCCTCTCATCTTGTTCTAGCCGCCAACCTTGCTGAAGCTCAAGATATGTGGTTCGTTATTTAGAATCTTGAGGCGCTCTGTCCTGCAGATGACATGGACCTCTTGGATCGTTCTGAAGTCGTCATCACTGATGACCACATGGCAGATCTTGATGAAGTGTTTGTAGCCTGCGGGTTGTCGAATCATTGGACGACTGACCATACGGTGGAAATTGGGGTGGCGATCTCTCGAACCATGTGGAGCAGGCTTGGGTGGGTCCCGCGCGTGTGTGGTAAAATGCCATCCAACACCATGAACTATTATGATACCTCTTTCTGGAAATAGATTGCGGCATTGATTGAATTAGAGCCGTGGATTCAATCTAATAGAATGAAGTTAATATGGAGTAAATTTGGGTATTTTCAAGGTACATATTGTATATCTTAATAGTTGAGTATATACCATTAAAAGTTATATATTATATAATCTTTTGGAACAATATATGTTTATCCTATTATATAACGGTCGTTGGAATATATTATATAACTTAATAATTTAAAAAGAATGGCCACCGAAAAAAGATATGGGAGGAATTAAATTGAAATTAATCTTTGGCGGAAAATTAAGAAGGAAATTTTTTTGCCGGAAATAAAGAAAAAATAATCGAAAGAGCAATGAGAAAAATCAAATGTTTGGGGAGGAATCGGATGACCCTCAAATTCTTAATTTTTAATATTTTAATATATTCTATTTAATTAAGATATATTATCAAACGAGAAAATTAGAGAAATAAATGAGATGAAGTCCAATTTGAAAATCTAAATATGCCATATCTAATATCTATATAGAAAATTCAAAATTGTAAACATTTCATTAAAAATAAAATCTAAACATTTAAATAAAACACAAATCTTGTTAAATATAAAAAAAAAAAAAGACAAAGGAAGTGGATCTTAATATTAATAAAAAGATTAAATCTCGAAATCTTTTTTTTTTTATAAATAATTAAATCTCGAAATCTAAATTGGTAAAATTTCAAAACACACCCATTGGTAGAAAACAGTTTTCAAAACGAACAACGTAACAGGAAGGTTAGTGAAATTCAAGTTAAGATCCATTAATCCCTCGGGTCCATTAAGATCCATTAATCCCTTGGGCCCATTAAGATCCATTAATCGTTTGGGCCCTTAAGATCCATTAATCCCTTGGGCCCTTAAGATCCATTACTCCCTTGGGCCCATTAAGGTCCATAATCGCTTGGACCCATTAAGATCCAGCCCATTGATCCACAAAATTCCACTAGAAACTATAAATCAAAGAATCAATTTCAAAACGGCAGCAGAGAAGGGACGCGAAGAAACAAAGAATATGGGAGTCACAAAGGAGCAACTCGAATCTACTTTAAACTCTAAGCTCAATCCTCACCATCTGGTATGCTTCTTCTTCACGCTGATCCTCTAATTTCTTCTTCATCTTCTTCTTTTGATCGTTTAATTTCTGTTCCATCGCAGCATTTCCGGTTTAGTTTTTCTTCTTCTACTGTGTATTTTGCTGTGTTTAATTCTGATGATCCTGGGTCGTTGTGTTCTGTTCTGTTGGGGTTTTCCCTCTTTCAATTGTGCTTGAACTTTGTGGTTTAGAGCGAAAATTGGCATGCTGCTTTTGGTAGTTTTACTTCTCTGCTTTTGGTAGTTTTACTTCTCTAAGTCTCTCAATTTAGTTTGCTGCTTTGATTTGAAGGAGTTAAACTGAGAAGAGCTTTGGCATGTGATTATTTGAACTACTAAATCTCTTATGGTTCATTTATGGTTCAACTTCTCCTGTGGAAATTGAGATTTGAAGAGAAAACCAATTGGAAAGGTCATATTCGGATGAAAATGAAATTGATAAGTTGCCTGTGATTTGTTGTGCTTCGACTTGTGCATCTTCTGGAGTTTGATTGGTGGATCTGAACGCCTTAATGGAGTAATATCTAAGCTTCCATTTCACAGAATCACTGTCAAGTTAGCTAATAATTTCTTTGTTTTGTCCTCTAATTTTAGAAATGACTTTTTAATTATTGCTGAAATTTATGAAACAAGAACTAAGTTTTTGAAAACAACTTCTATTAAACCCATTTTATAACTATTTTATTTTTAGTTTTTTATTCGTAAGACATTTTTCTTTGTTATCTAATGTAATTTGAAAAGTGTTTTTTAAATTCTAGGCATATTTCAAAAGCATGTATTTATTTTTAGAATTTGACTAAAATTGCAAAAGTCTTGTTAAAAATTGAAAAACTACACAGAGAAAAAAAAACATAGGTATTAATAGTCTTCCTAGGTTAACTTTAATCAAAGAAAATTAAAAAACAAAATCATATAATGCAAGGACCTAGTTTTAAACTATCTAGAGACATTTAAAGGATGAAGAAATTGCTGACTGGGTGTTTCTCAACCAGCAGCTCTCTGCTGTCCATTTGTCCACAAGAGCTGACATCATGGTATGGAAATTAGAAGCTAATGGTATCTTTTCCACCAATTCCCCGCTTAAGGACTTAACATACCACAACCTGGATCCCTCACCCCATCTTGCTGACGTCATTTGGAAAGATTTCTACCCAAAAAAGGTGAAATTCTTTCTTTGGGAGCTCAGTTACCGTGCCATAAACACTAATGATAAACTTCAAAGAAGAATGCCACATATGGCTTTATCCCCCCAATGGTGCTCAATCTGCCAATCCAATTTGGAGACCCAACAACATCTTTTTGTCACATGTCCATATGCATCAGTTTTCTGGGACTTCATCCTCAACGCTTTTGGTTGGTCCACGGTATTGCCAACAGATCCTCCCCTCCTCATTGCATCCACGCTTGCAGGCCACCCTTTTAAAAAGGAAAAAAAGCTTCTCTGGATGAATTTCATTCGAGCTTTCTTTTGGCTTCTTTGGAGAGAAAGAAATCAAAGAACTTTCAATGCCAAATTTCTCCCTTACGAGCGGCTTTTTGATGCTATAGTCTATCTAGTTATTACATGGTGTAAAGGCTCTCCTCTTTTCCATCACTACAGTTACTCTTCCCTTATAGCCAATTGGAAGTGCTTCATGTAATCCCTCTATGAGACTTTTGTAATTTCATGTTATCAATGAAATTATTTCTTTCACAAAAAAAAAAACATCTCTAGATAGTAGATGACAAAATAGAAAAGTTTGTAATAAACAAACTTGTTTTCTATGGAGTTAGTTAACTAAAATATAACCTGAAATGTTTTTTTGTTTTGTGATGAAACCTTAAGTGTTGTATTCATGCATGTTCTTACTTAGTGATATAATATGATTTGTGATGTTTTCTGTTTTGTTGGATACTAGAGGAACAATGAGTGAATCTTTCATTAAATATGTGTGGACTTAAGAATATATAATTGTTAGTCTTGTACATAGAATAGAAACTCTCTAATACTAGAAGTTCCAAAATAAAGCTCAAGAGTGGTCACTGCTTTAATGGATAAAAAGATTCTGGACTTCAAGCAGTTGATTGAAATTTGAAGACTGAAAGTGTAGCAATAATTTAATAGGAAAAAAGTCTTGAAGGGATGCTGCAAATTCGATATCAAAGCAATGGTACTAAAGTTTGCCTGATGCTCATTGATTGAGCGGAATTGAAAGATTTTGGAAGCGAACGACAATATACATTTCGAGAGACTTTTCACTTCAAGGAGTGGACTATGATTTATCAGGCTTACATGAGAAAGAATGGGAGGAAAATTGCGGACTAAGTTCCTCCTTCCTATTTTTATGGTTCAAAAGTGTTCTAGTCTTTTCGTTCATGACTTAGTGGGTTAAGCTGTGTTTCTTGTTTTTAATTGTAGTAGGGTAACTGTCGATGAATCTTTGTAAATAAATAGGAGGATTAGTTAGTGAGGGCGGTTGACATTCTAGAACGAGAATCCAATAGAGTGTGGAGAGTTTTGTTTTATAAGAAACAATTTCATTGATGATTGAAATTACAAAAGGGAAAAGATTCCACAAAAAAGCCAAACGAGTTACAGAAAACTTCTCCAATTGGTTAGCAGAGAATTCATACTATGAGAAAGAAAAATAAGGAGACTCTTTACAGCGAGACATAGCATGAAAAATGATGTTGTCAAAAAGATCTATGAAAGGAGGTTCTTTGTTGTTGAAGAGCCTATGGTTCCTTTCATTCCAAAAGGTCCAAAGAAAGGCTCGGATAATGTGCTTCCACATGGTCTCTTTTTCTTCCTTGAATAGGTTACCCAAAAAACAAGAGTGAGCAGGGCTCGATGTCAAATGGGAGAGCAACCGACCAATCAAAGGCAAGGAGGATCTTGTAACAAAAGTTTGTGGCCACAGTGCATGTGTGGAACAGATGAGAAGGTGACTCCCCATCTTTTTTGCAATGCAAAGTATGCACCAGTGGGGAGAGAGTGATGAAGGAGAAGCCTTCTTTGCAGCCTATCTGAGGTGTTAACTCCTTTAAGAGCAAGTTCCCAGATAAAGAACTTGATTCTTTTGGGGTATTTATCTCCCCATATGACTTTGGCCAGAGATGGGTGGAGGAAAGAGTTCTTCGGAGCCATGTCTGCGAGAAGTTATTTGGTGGAGAAAGTAACCTTTGCTGTCCAGAGGCCAATGCCAAGAGTCTTCACCCATGCAGGGTTGGGTGGCTTCTAGATTGCTTGATAGTGAGGCCCAATCTAGAATCTCTTCATCCTTTAAGTGTCGTCTAAAACCCATATCCCATAAGCATAGGTTTGGATTCCATGTCTCCTTAACAGATGCTGTTTTTCGGAGGGAGATGGGATGGAGCCGAGGGAAAGATGATGCTAAGGACGATTCTGATAGCCATGTATCATACCAGAAGGATGTGGAAGCTCCATTTCTAACACGGGAGAAGATTCTGTCAAAGATTAGGTATTTCTGTTTGTAAATGTTCCTCCAGGAACCATGGGCGAAGTGTGGAGAGTTGGAAAGTCCTCTCAAATTATCTTTCTCCTGAGTTGTTATTTCTTTCTGTATTTCTCGATTTGAATTGCAAAGATACTCATCAGACTCTTGTTCTAATTCCTAATTGCTATTGGGCTACTACTTCAAACGAACACATGAAAATTTTCAAGTACTTCAGGGAAAAAAAAGTGTTTTTTTTTTTCAAACACGAATTTCCAAATTGTCAGGTTGGTCGAACTTTTGCTCATGGTGCCTGGATTTTTCTTTGTAGATGTCCAAATTCTTTACATCTTGAAAATATTGCTCTACATTAATTTTTGTTCATAGTGCCAGGATTTTGTAGTACTTGTGATTTAAAAACTTTCATTATTAGCCTTTTTCATTTGATTAAACATCTCTACCTATGGTGAGGACAACTACAATTCGACCCGGGAAGATATTTATAGATATGACATATGAGCTCGTGGCAAACACTTTCTTGATATGAAGATCTGACCCGTGACTTGGTTATTATACATAAATTTAGATTGAGTCATTTGTTTAATTCCTCCTAGAGTGTAATTATAAATGGCTTGCGACATTATATTTTGGTTACTCCTTGTCAATAGAAAAGATATCCATTAAATGATAGACAATAAAGAGACTTGTAAAAGCATAAAAACTAAATTATAACTATGGTGAAGGTTAAACTTCTAGGTGGTGCTCCAATCATATAAAATTCTTTTGTAATTATAGCCTTCTTTTTGAAAGACTTTTACAATTTAGTTATTTCGGGTGGGCTTCCTCCACCCGGGACTTTAGGCTGTTCCCTCTTCCCATTTGTTCGAAAACTAATAAAATATAACGAAGCACTTGGATTAGACATGTGATCTGACCTTAATGAAAGTACTTGCTATTGCAGAAAAAAAAAGGTGCAAAATCAGCATCACTAATTATTTGCTTGATTGTTTCAGGAGGTAACTGATACATCAGGAGGGTAAGTTCTAAACCATGAATGATTCAAATATTACGACGTACTTTTACTGTCATTTTCCCCCAAGTCTAAGAGTATTTCTGTATCCATCAGATGCGGGGCGAGTTTCGTTATCGACATCGTGTCGGGACAATTTGAAGGGAAAAGGTTGCTCGAGCGGCATCGGTTGGTGAATGCCGCTCTGGGGGAGGAAATGAAACAGATCCATGCTCTCTCCATTAAGAAAGCTCTGACCCCAGAACAATGGAAGCAACAGAAAGAATCTGAAAAAGAGAAATCAGAATCTGCAGCTTAGAAATAACAATGGTTTATATAAGTATGTTATGAGAAAGTGATGATAGATTTAAATAAAAGCATACCAAATAGCTACTCAAGTACTGATCTAAGTCTGATTCTGTGTATGAAACCACTTCTGCTTTTGAGTTTGTTGTGATGCGGCATCTTCAGATAACCACGTTTGTTTTGTAGGAAAATTTATAAGGATATCCGGGAAAATTTATAAGTGGATGCCCTGAACACGAGAATCTTGGAAACCCGTGTTTCAAAAGGGCATCCAAAACTTGTAAGATGTCTTCCGTATGGGCATCCTAGGATACCCGGACATCTCAACATCTTCGGGTACCTTACATTCCCACAAAACAAACGTGGGAATCTAGATGCCTGTCCAACGGGAATCTCGGATTCCCACAAAACAAACGGCCCCTAAGGACTGGGGATTTACTTGTCTTTGTATCGTTCCATTCGATCTTTTAGGTCCCTACTTGACCTCGACGGTTATGCCACGATGCATTATTGTTGTTATATTAGACTCAAAGGATCGTTCTTCAAAATTTTGATCGTTAGTTTATTTAAGGTTCTCACACTAACATGACAAAGCGTGCGTTCACGTCGACGATATTATTTTTTATTATAAAAATAATAAAAAATAATGATAACCATTTGGTTTTCGGTTTTTGATTTTTAGTTGGGATGGTTGATAACTAATTCAATTTTCTATTTTTTTAAAAAAAAACGATTTTTAAATTCTATGTAGATTTTGAAATTCGGTAGATTTAAAAAAAAAATCAAATAAATTTTCATTTTTCAAAATCTCATTTTTTTTCTAATACTCAACTTTTTTTTTCTTTGCATATATACTCTAACACATTTCTTTCTCAGTGTAAATTTCTTAAATATCTCTCTAAATATTTTATTTTTCTCCCTCAAAATTTTAATATTTTAAATATTTATCATTATTTCTCCCTTTCTCCAAAATTTTCATCTCTATGTATTTTTTTTTCTAACCTATCACTCTCATTTAATCTATTTTCCATACGAATAGTATAGTAATTGAAACACTTTTTTTTTTTGCTATAAATTTCTATCAATTCACTACGTATTATGTAATGCAAATTTATTGTTGGCAAATTTTAATATTCACTGATGGGGAGAGATTAAATTGAAAAAACTTCTAATAAAACATATATTTAGCCAAATATTTTTATGTAAATTAGGGCATGTTTGAGAGTGATTGTAGATTGATTTTAGAAAATAGATAATTACAATTGATTGTGTTTGGTTTGAAGTGATTTTCATGTGATTATAATTGATTTTAAATTATTAATATTTTATTTCAAAGGCGATTTTAGAAATTCCAAATTCCTAAAAAGTTTTCTTAAATTTGGCTCAACAAAGAATCAAATATCACCCATAATGGTTTCACGGCGACCATTATGGGTAATATTTAAACACAAATAATTAAATAATTAAAATCCGTATATATTCTTTTCAATTTTGCTCTTATTTCTCTTTTCATTATTATATATGTTTTTACTATGATTATATATTTTTAAAAAAATCTACAACAAGATAGACAACTATATATATATATATATATATACTTGGAATCAATTTAAATTGAATTAAAAATAAACTTGAATTTACTAATTAAGAAAATAATCTTGTTTATGAGATAATATTGGTGTCAATGATCTATTCGAACATATAATTAATACGACTGTATTTAATGGGATTTGAATGCGTAAAATTAATTAATTAATTTAAATGATCAATTATGTCAAACTTGGGATTTTTTATTTTTATCACAAATTCTCTCCAAAAAGACTGGGATATAGTTGGATAAGATAAACAGAAGGAACTCGATTCCAATTATTTTGGAATTCCCATTCCTAAGTGGATATTTGTATCTCAGTTCCTATAAATAGTTCTCAACACACAGTCCAAAAAAAAAAAAATCACTGCTCTCAACTTTATTTCGCAGCAAATAAATGGCGGTTTCGAGTAAATCAGTTGTCGCTCTCACTCTCCTCTACTCTTCCTTCATTCTACTTTTTTCATTTGTTTCTGATGCTCGTCCGCTCAAGCTTTGTATGTTCGATGCGATCTATCAACTTGGTGACTCCATATCTGATACAATAAACCTAATACGCGAAAATCCAATGACTCCATTCTCTCATCTTCCTTATGGAGAAACTGGCCGCTATTCTAATGGCTTGCTAATGATAGATCAATTCGGTACGTGATTTCAAAACAACGAGTTCTTTCTACTAATTTTCAGGTTAAAATAATAATATGGCCGCTGTTTTACTTAATTCACTGCAACAATCCGCAACTTCACGTGGCCTTTTCAAAATTTAAATTCATATTTTATCTTTCATTGTTTTATCGCTTTTCTATTCATGTAGGTCTGCTTTAGGTTATATACTTTCTTCAATTTTCTAATGTTTGCTTCTTGGAAATAAAATTAATCAACATTTTTCTTAAATGTTAAATTACTTTCTTTCATTATATTTTGTTTTCTTTTCATATTATTTTAACTCAAATTTATCTATATAACCTTCTAAAAATATCAGGCCTTACATCATCCTCTCATTTTTCCTATATCTTACACGTCAACATTCAATAAATTTTATCGTTTTAATAATTACAGCTTAGGCGGCTAGACTCCCTTTGATAAACCCGTATTTGAACAAAGAGGCATCAACGGCTCATGCGGTAAACTTTGCAGTGGCTGGCTCTACGGCTTTGCCTTCTGAAGTTCTTACTCTAAACAAGATCTCATCTCCCGTCACCAACACATCTCTATCCAAACAAATTGATTGGATGTCTACTCATTTTAATACTATTTGTTATCGTCAAAGAGGTTGGTATATACTGCATCTAATTTAATTTAAATGGAGTACACGTAGTCCATGTTGAATTTTTTATTTTTTATTTTTTATTAGATTAATCTCTTACTTTCATGTCCATCTTAAAGATTGCATCCAAAAGTTAAAGAACGCTTTGTTTTTGGTCGGTGAGATTGGAGGGAATAATTATTACAATTATGCTCTATTCCAAGGTAAAACTGTTAAAGAAGTTCAAGATATGGTTTCCCGTTGTTCAAACTATAAAGGAAGCCGTCACCGTATGTTATTCTTAATTTTTTTTTTCGGTAAGAAGTATATATTCATTCCTTTCTTCCTATGTAAATTTATTATTCTTCTCTTTCATAATTGCGTGTTTTGCAGAGAGTCATAAGTTATGGAGCTACTCGAGTTCTTGTTCCAGGAAACTTTCCAATATGTTGCCTACCAATCTATCTCACCGGATTTCAAACTAAGGATTCAACTGCTTATGATGAGCTTCACTGTTTGAAAGATTTAGCAAACTATCACAATAAACATCTTAAACATGCTATTAGTTCGTTAAAAAAAGAGAACCGAAATGTAAATATTATATATGGTGATTATTATAATGCACTCTTGTGGGTTCTACGACATGCTTCATTACTTGGTATGATTCTTTATTATGTACTCTTTACGCCTAGCTATATGTTAATTTAAGTACAAAATATTATATATCTAATAAATTTGTACCATCTCTAATAGGATTCGACCAAACATCCTTGCAAAAGTCTTGTTATGGGATTGGAGGTGATTATGATTTCAGCTTAATGCAAATATGTGGACTTCCTGGAGTACCAATTTGTCCAAATCTAGATGAACGAATCAGTTGGAATGGAATTCATTTGACACAAAAGGCTTACAAATTCATGGCATATTGGCTCATTCACAACATCTTTCCGAAGCTTCGTTGCATAGTTTAAAATTGTTTTTGTTTTTTTTTTTATTTTAGTTTTGCTTTCGAATATATTTTTCTTCTTTTAATTTGTTTAGCGAGATAGACAAGTATGGTGTTTATTCGATTTAACCTAGTATACATATTCTCTCTCAGTCTCTCTTCTCAATTTCAAATGTTTGTGAACTATCCGCATGAGTATATGTGATAACATTTATGGTTATAAACGTTTTAGGAGTGTCAAAGTGAGCATAGTTCAGTGGTTTTGTGAGTTTGGTCGCCCATTCTACATGTTAACAACATACTAGTAAAAAATGAGATACTTTTGACAAAATTATAAAAACAAAAAAGATTAGATATGGCATAATTGGCTTATCCATATATTTTTATGGGAGTTTCTGCCACTTTGGACAAAATTGTGCTTGTAACAAAATCTTTTTTTTTTCATGCTCCTTTTTAGGAGCTTTTTCAGCATCCAATCTATATATAACTCAATCAAAATTTTTTCTTTTATTTCAAAATCATTAAAACTAGATACACCTACAGAGATCATGGGTTTATAAATGAGGGACGACCAAATACAAAACAAAGCCACCCAAAGTGGACCCTATCGAAATTAAATATACGTGAGATAGGAATTTCCTTTTTAGGCCGTTTGTTTTGTGGGAATCTGAGATTCTCGTTGGGCCCATGTTTGTGTTGAGGGGATGTAGGATATCCGGGAATCTTGAAATACCCGGGTATCCTAGGATGCATATATGGGGTATCTACGAGTTTTGAATGCCCTTTTGAAACATGAGTTTTAAAGATTCCCGTGTTGAGAGCATCAACTTTTTACATTTTTGCCCTTCATTTTTTTCTCCATATATTTTCTTTCATCAAGTTTTTTAATTTTTATTCAAAAAATTCGTTATTTAAAATTTATAAATTTATAATTAACATAAATTAATGTACTCCATCGTTTAACTGATGCTATTAAGTATATTTGTACATTAGATTTACATATAAAATAAATAGCAATTAAATTATATAATATCATCATATTTTTTATATTTTGAAGAAATTACATTATTAATAATATTTATTATCATAAATACATAATTTTAAAACAACATTAAATAGAATGTGATGATAGGATAAATAAATTTCACCAAAGATAGCATAAATTATATGGTTGTCTTTTTTGGAAAAAAGTTGAAAATATTAAGTTAATATGAATTAATTTTTTCTACAAAATAACATATAAAGAATAAAAAAAATTCAAATAAATCTATTATATTAAATGAATTTATAAATTATATAATTATTGTATTTTTTAACATTATATAAATTTAACACATTCCCAAGAATAAATCATTCAAACTAAACGTGACTATCCAAATATTTTTGGATATCATTATAAATTTTCCTAACAAAATAAATGGGGAATTTATGCCTAGAACCTTGGAACTTAAGATTGTCTTTTCGTTGCTCAAGCCACCAATTATGCTAATGTGGGATTGAAAATCTGAATTTATGCCTAAACCTTGGAACTTCTCAAATCTGCTCATGGCACTTACGACCCGTTTGACAACGTTCTCGTTTCTTGTTTTTCCTTTCTAATTTTCTTAAGAAGTCCAAGCATTTTACACGTAACTTTGGTTTTTGTTTCTCCATTTTTGGAACATTCTTGTGTATAGAAATTTTGGAAACAACCAAAATAAGTTTCTTCATTCTTGTTCTCCCCATTTCCAATTTGTTCCAAAGAATAAATGAAAAGATTGTTTTATCATACTTGAATTCTTGGAGGTTGGAACCATGCATTACATTTTTCTTCATTCAAAATAAAGAAACAGAAACATTGCCAAACAGACCCTTATTGTCCATTTGTTGAATCTGATTATATTAAATGGTTTGCAGGATTTTCTTCGGTCTTAGGTTTTTTGGACCCTTATTGTCCAGCAATATTCCAGATAGAGATAGTTTTGAAGCACTAGATATTATCAATATTCATGGAGTTTTCTTTTCAATATGGGATCCTTAACATGTCCCTCAAGATCGTAGCTTTTTTGACTCATCGATTTTTGGCCGGATCCTTTTTTTGGATCAGATGCTCGTTTGAGTGTTTTGGGCTCTGATATCATATTAATATTCATGGGTTCCATCTGAAAACCAATTGGTCATGAGAGGAGTAGCTCATGTCTATCATAAACCCTTGTCAGATGATCCCTTTTCTTTTCAACGCGGATCCTTAACAGATATTGCTCAGAATTTACTTTTGTCTTGCGAAATTTTCTTATTCGACTTTCTTTTTGCCTCTTGGCTGTGATGATTGATTTTTGTGGAATTATTCGCTTGTTGGAATAACAAGCCCGCACTAAAACAATTCTACAAAACTTGATTTTTCGAAGACATTTTTGACATAAGTTCTTTGAAGCACAACTTATGAAGTATTTGAAAATTTAACTGCAATGATTAGAATTTTTTGGAATATATTGAAGATATCTACTAAGAAATCATAGGCTTGAAAGTTGAAGTCACTTTAGCCTTGATATCATAGGTTAATAATTGAAGTTCATTGATATATTTTTCGTTGAAATGCCCTCAATTCTAGAATAATCCGCATCACTCTTGCTTTCGAATTTGAAGTGGCCATTGTGTGATGAAATGTTTATTTGGAGTGATTAAGTAATAATAGTTTTAAGTCTATTAACCGTTGGATAAATATGTATATAAAACTTAAGGAAACACAAAATTAAAAATCCGAACCCAACGTAACGTTGTTTCCTTAAGACAATTTTGTTCCCTCTATAGTGCTCAAAGTTTCATGAACAATTGTCTTCTAGGATAGGACAGATATACCAACTTGTGAATGCAGCACTCCAAACACAGGACTCAACGAACTCACAGTATTTAAGTACTCGTACAGAGGAGAAAAGAGAGAATTTTTGGATAGTTTTTCTGTGTTGCAAAACTGAGAAGAACCACGTATTTATAGACTATTTGTGGCCATTCAAATAGTCATGTCTTTTCATGTAAGGTTATGTCTTTTGATAAAAGGACATAACCTTCACAAAAGACGTACCCGTTCAGGAAAAGTTGTGATTCTTCATTTTTAACAAAAATAATTTTATTCAAAAATTTCAACATTAACACTATCATACATACGTGCATGATTAAAATATAAAAAGTTTTACTAATTTTATTTTAAAAAATAATTAAAAATTTTGTGACTTGACCTTTAGTTACAATTAGTAATAGAATTTCTAAAGTTTTGGAATTTTAATAATTACACAACTTAACCTATATAGAGATTGTGATAAGAATCATGGTGTTCCGCACGTCTCCACTGGACCTCTTACACGAGCCAAGGCTAAGAAGTTTCAACAAGCATTCCTTATTCACGTACAAGCTTGGATAGGCTCAGTTCAACCTTTATTTCAAATGCTGCAAAATAATCCAAGAGAGGACGATGTTGTGAAGGTCAACGTTTGCAAGATTGATGTTGTGCCAACATTTTAAAGATTCATTTGTTATTTCTAAGTCATCAAATTTTGCTTGTAATTTTTGAGTTTTTGGTCTTCCAAATTATGGTTTCAACTTTAGAGTTCAATTCTTGGAAGTTATTAAGTAGACCAATTGTGGTCATTACTACTTATGGGTTTTATCTTGTAAAGTGAAGGGTTGGGGGTTTCACTCATATAATGGCTATAAAAAGCTCAATCCAAGCTATGTAAAAGGCAGATTTTAGAGGAATGAAATTTGATCTCTCAAGAGACATTTTCTTTAGAAATCCATTGCCGTTTCTAAGGTTTCTTGCAATTCTTGTGATAGGTTGCATTTTGAGCCATTCAATCCAGCCTTGATCAAGTTTGATTGTGGAATGACTCATTCTAGAACAAGATTTCTATTCTTGCTTCTAGATCTTTGATCATAGAGGTAATCAATTTCTAGCCTTTCTCTTGGTTGATTCTAACTTGTTCAAGGAGGTGTTAATTTCTTTGATTCAAGGGTTCTTGCTCAACAAAAGCTTGAATCATTGGGCTGAGAATTAGGATTGCCTTATCATTTGGTATCAGAGCCAGGTTGCATCTTTGTTGCCTACTCTAGAATTGATTCTATCTTTCATTTCAATTGTCCAGTGTTGATTTCTTGAAAAAAAAAATATAAAAAATATTATCCAGAAGTTGTTCAAGTAGTGTTCTTGAGTTGTTCATTCATATTTCTCTCCAATCAGTTTCAAATTGCACGAAACTTTGTTGTTCATTGATAGTTATAATCAAATCTTGTTGTGACTGTCCAAATTTGTAACTGCAGCATTTAATGATTGTAATGCCTATTGAAACTACTTGATAACGTTCGAATTTAATTGTTTCTTCTGAAGTGAAACGTTAGATCTGAATGTTACCTTTCAAAGTTAAGAAGACCATTTAGTCAAAATCGTAAAGTAATATATTTGTTTTGGAATTCCGTCTCTGCATGCAATTTTAACGAAAAAATCCTGCTTTGCTTCTATACTTTATTCTTTTCAGATTTGAAGGAATTTGTCATTTAAATTTATTCTCTTTGCTTCATAAAGACTAATTCCATCATATTTAGGCTGTCTCTTTATTTGTGTGGCACATATCTCTGAATTTCGTAGAAGGCATCCTATCGTTGTTTTCTTTGTTCTAGTTGAGATTTCATAATTATCTTGTCTCGGCTGTTTTGTAATGTTCACTATTACAAGAATTGCTTGGACCACAAGTTAGCCTACCCAATATCAACATTTAGTCACTTTCCCAAATAGCCTACCTTTGTGTGTGATAGACACGAGTGTTTCGAGTGAAAATCAGTGAGTTGAGTGTGTGAGGTCCTAAACATATTTAACTACTCTTTGTAACGTCATGAATCCAGATGGGGGAAATGGAGCGGATATTACTGAAGCTAGGTGGAGAGAAGCACAAACTGGGGCCATTACTCGTTTAAACCAAGTAATCAGTACCTTGGCAGAACGGATGGAGCGAATTGAAGTAGCTTTAGGAAATCCTCAAGGAAGGGAAGTTAATGAAGGAGTTGAAAATGAAGAAGAAGATGACAATGTTTTAGCCGGGCACAATCCAAGGGGAGGAAGAGGTGCAGGCCGGGGGAGAGGAAGGGAAAGATGAGTGGGAAGAGAAATGTTACCACTAAGAAGGGTTGATAGGGAGTACCAATATGAAAGGGAAGAGAGAGGGGCCGGCGGTGTGAAGCTTAAAATTCCATCCTTTCATGGGAGATCAGATCCGGAGGAGTATTTGCAATATGAAAGCAAAATCGAGCATGTATTTGATTGCAACAATTTTAGTGAGGAAAGAAAGTTGAAACTTGTAGTGGCTGAATTTTGTGATTATGCCAATATTTGGTGGACATCTTTGAAATCAGAATGGAGGAGAAACTATGAAGAACCAATTTAAACATGGGAGGAATTAAAGGCCTTAATGAGGAAGAGGTACATTCCTAAGCATTATTCTCGAGAACTCAAGCAAAAGCTCTATGCGTTGCAACAAGGATCCAAAAGTGTGGAAGACTATTACAAAGAAATGGAGGCCCTTATGAATAGAGCTGGAATTGATGAAGATGCAGAGGATACAATGGCTAGGTTCCTTGGCGGGTTGAATCTACCGTTGGCTCATCAAGTGGATAGACAAACTTATTTTGATATGAAAGAGTTGTTACACCTTGCTGTCAAAATTGAAGGCCAATTAGCATGGGAGAAGGAGAACTCCAAGAGGTATACTTCTTCTAAGTCAACTTCTTTTTCTACTAATACTTGGAAAAAGAATGCAGATTTCAAACCTAGAGGAAAGTATGAGCTTGATAAAAAGGACAAGCCTGAGAGATCCAAGGGCAAGGAAAAAGTGGAGAGATCTAAAGAGGTTCGAGAGAGAGACAGGGACATCAAATGTTGAAAATGTCAAGGGATTGGTCATATTAGCCATGATTGTCCAAACAAGAGAGTCATGATCATTAAGAATGGAGAAGTGGTTACGGATGGTGAGGAAAGTGACCAAGATGAGCTAATTGAAGAAAAGCTCCAGGAGGATGACGAGGAATTGGAAGATGGGAGTCATTTGGCACTTGTTACAAGGAGACTTCTTAACACTCAAGTTAAGGGGGATGATGTTAATGACCAAAGAGACAACCTATTCCACACACGGTGTTTAGTTAATGGGACTCCTTGTAGTCTTGTTATCGACAGTGGAAGTTGCACCAATGTAGTAAGTACATTCTTGATCAATAGGCTGCAAATTCCAACTCAACACCATCCTAAACCTTACAAGCTTCCGTGGCTCAACGATAGTGGAACAATGAAGATTGTTTCTCAAGCTTTAATTTCTTTTACCTTAGGAAAGTATAAAGATGAGATTTTATGTGATGTATTACCTACGCATGCCGGTGACATCTTACTTGGCCGACCTTGGCAATTTGATAGGAAGGTCATCTATGATGGTTATTTGAATAGGTACTCTTTTACAAAAGATGGTAAAAAAACAACTCTTATACCTTTGCGTTCGGTAGATGTATTTGCTGATCAATTAAAGTTGGAGAAGAAAAGAAAAGAGTTTGAAGAAAAAGAATTGAAAGAAAAGAAGGAGATGGGTGAAAAAATAGAGGAAAATGAGAGAGAGAGAAAAAGTGGAGAAAAGAGTGAAAAAAGAGATGAAATTGATAGAAAAGAAAAGAAAGTCAGTTGTTTGGCTAGAGTGGGAGAGGTGAGAAGAGCAATGTTTTCCCAAAAGCCCATATTTGTACTTATGTACAAAGAAGGGGATTTGGCTTCTAACGATAAACTTTTGCCTTTGCCGAGTTTGTTTCAACCTATTTTGCAGGAATTTGAGGACGTGTTCCAAGAAGATATACCTAAAGGATTACCTCAAATTAGAGGTATTGAACATCAAATAGACTTCATACCGGGGGCTACCATTCCAAATAGGCCAGCTTATAGAGCAAATCCAACTGAGACAAAGGAAATTCAAAGGCAAGTGGAGGAGCTCATGGAGAAAGGCTATGTTCGCGAAAGTTTGAGTCCCTGTTCTGTACCGGTCATATTAGTGCCAAAGAAGGATGGAACTTGGCGCATGTGTGTGGACTGCAGAGCCATCAATAAAATCACTGTAAAGTATCGTCATCCTATTCCTAGGCTAGATGATATGCTTGATGAATTGCATGGTTCTTATCTATTTACAAAGATTGATTTGAAATCTGGATATCATCAAATTAGGATGCATGTAGAAGATGAATGGAAAACAGCTTTCAAAACTAAATTTGGATTGTACGAATGGCTTGTTATGCCTTTTGGGTTAACTAATGCTCCTAGTACATTTATGCGCTTAATGAATCATGTTTTGAGAGAATACTTGGGGAAGTATGTTGTTGTGTATTTTGATGATATTTTGACTTATTCAAAGAATTTGTTTGAGCATGTAGAGCATGTTAGATCCATTTTGATTACACTTAGAAAAGAGATGCTTTATGCTAATTTTAATAAGTGTAGCTTTTGCATGGAAAAGGTTAACTTTCTTGGCTTCATAGTTGGTAAAAATGGAGTTGAAGTTGATGAAGAGAAAGTTAAGGCAATTAGGGATTGGCCAACACCAAAAAATGTCAGTGAGATTCGGAGTTTTCATGGTCTAGCTAGCTTCTATAGAAGGTTTATAAAGGACTTTAGTACCATAGCTGCACCATTGAATGACTTAGTGAAAAAGAATATTGTTTTTGAATGGGGGAAATGCAAGAGAGAGCTTTCAATGAACTTAAGGGAAAATTAACCAATGCACCATTACTTGTCTTGCCTAACTTTGGTAAAACTTTTGAAATCGAGTGTGATGCAAGTGGTTTGGGCATAGGTGCTGTTTTGATGCAAGATGGAAAGCCCTTAATGTATTTTAGTGAAAAACTAAATGGGGCTTCGTTGAACTATCCTACCTATGATAAAGAATTGTTTGTTTTAGTTCGTACATTGCAGGTATGGCAACACTACCTGTGGCCGAGAGAGTTTGTGATCCACACCGATCATGAAAGCTTGAAGCATCTTAAAGGTCAAAGCAAGCTAAATCGTAGGCATGCAAAGTGGGTAGAGTTTATTGAAACATTTCCATGTGTTATCAAATATAAGCAAGGTAAGGACAATGTGGTTGCTGATGCATTATCAAGAAGGTACAATCTCTTTACTTTTCTTAGTACAAAAATTCTTGGATTTGAGCATATTAAGGAGTTATATAGAGATGACCATGACTTCGAAACTATTTATGCATCTTGTCTTGGTGGGAAAGCTGTGGATGATTATTATGTCTTTCATGACTTTTTGTTTAAAAAATGTAAGCTTTGTGTTCCTAAATGTTCTATAAGACATTTGCTTGTGAAAGAAGCCCATGGGGGTGGATTGATGGGACATTTTGGGATTCATAAAACTTATGATATGTTGTATGAACACTTCTTTTGGCCTAAGATGAAACATGATGTGCATAAGGTTTGTAGCCAATGTTTTAAATGTAAATCGGCTAAGTCCAGATCACAACCAAATGGTTTGTATACTCCCTTGAATGTACCTAATGAACCTTGGACTAATATGTTTTCTCTCATTGCCTTGTGCAAAACCCCCCAACATATTGAATCCCTTTGTGTGGTAGAACTTAGGTTTTCGTATTTTACCCATCGAATCATCCTTGTTTGAATGGTTATTAAACTCATGGAGTGTTTCCGACCTTGGGCATAGTGGGTATTCTGTCCGATCATGGTAAGAACTGCGAAGGTAATCCATCTAACCCTTAGCCTTTCAGATTGAACCACTTATACCATTGGATTAAAGTGGCTCGGGCTAGAGTACTCCAATATGCTTGGGTTGTTATGTATCAAGAACCAACCTGGGATGGGTCATTCAAAGTCAAAGGCATCGTGCGTATAGGCATGTACATGTTGGTTGATCTGGAAGAAAACCTACTCCCACATCCCTGAATTGTTAAAAATGGGAAGATTGTTGATTGATTCCAGAAGGGGAGAAAGTATCACAAAAATGAAATCGTATTATTGAGTATATTTCTTATGCCACTTTAAAATTATTTTTCTTAAGTGGTTTGTAATCATAAAAAATGGGGAGATTGTTGGTTTTACGAGCTTCAATCATACCATTTACTTTGATGATAACAAACTTAACCTATTGATTATTTGTGTATCAAAGTGTCCATAGTATAGATCTTGAAAAGATGAATCCAACGCAATTGAGTTGCTCAAATTGAAGTACAAATGAAGAAAGTTGTGGTCGAAACAAGCTTAAATAAATATACCTGAGAGAGGATGACATTGGAGAATCATATGCTGACACATGCCAAACTGAATTATTCAAAAAAAAAAAGAGAGAGACAAAAGAAAAAAAAAGAGAAAGAGAAAATGAAATGAAAATGAAAGGAAAAGAGAAAGAAAATAAAATAAACAAAAAAAAGGAGATGGAAAATAAAATAAATTTAAAAAGAAATAGCAAAGAGTCGTGTTCGACGAGAAATTTAACAAGAGAAAACTCGAATTTATGAACTTGTATTTGTATTGAATATATGTAGTGTTACAATCTCTAATGTATGATCCTCTGATTAATTCGCTCAGATGTGAACTTTAATTCAAGGGCTTGTGAGCTTGTTCTCGAATCAATGAGTTTGCACCTTGAACTTTGAGCGTATTGAAGAATCTTTATCAGCTGTGAAACTTGATGCTTGGCGAAGTTTGTGGGTTGATGAAGTCTTCGGCTTGTAGCTTGTGAAGTTCTTTGGTCGGTTGCTTGGCGAAGGGAAGATTCAGATTCTTGAAGTCTCGAAGTCTTCAAGTCTTCCGTTCTTGGAGTCTTCAGTTCTTCGAGTCTTGTTGGTTCTGGATGCTTTGCACTTTGACCGGTTGTAGATGACTTTGAATGCTTCGAATGCTCTGAATCTCTAATGCTTATGGATCTTTTCGAATCCCTCAAATGAGAGCTGACCCCCTCTATTTATAGATTTTGGTGGGTCTTGTATAGGTCATGGGCTTTAATGGGTCGTGGGCTTGGGCCCAATCTCTTTATAGGTTTTGATCCAATTAGTTGATTTCATCGGACGACCATAAGAGAGACACGTGGCATGATTAGATTTGTCGATTTTAAAATTAATTTAGGATACGTGTAATTTTATCATTGGTCATAAATGTAATTTTAATTTTGTGACGTGACATTTATAATTAATCGAAATTTCTCGTTAAACAAATGCCCCCTTTTCGAGATGTATGCATGCATATTCATGTGTGGATCTCGAAAAGTGATATGTAACATTTTAATTAGAATATGGAGTTGGTTCATAATTCTGATTAATCCATTTCAACCAGAGTTTATGATTTTTTTGATTTGGCCTTTTTATTTTGTTTGGATAAAAAACTCGAGTAAATTTTCTACTCATGATTTAAATTGGAGCAGAGAATTTAAGACATGACATTAAAACTTGAAATATGTCATACTTATTTAATTAAGGAGAAGGTTACTTTCTTCCCTCCCAATACCAAAATTAACGGGAAGATTTATTTCTTTTCTTCCCATTATCAAAATTTCCCATATATGTCTTGTATCCATGCTTATAAATTGGAATTTTGAGTCGAAAATTTTGCTTGCAAATTTTGTATTTGATTGGAAAAAGAGTATCCAAAATCAAAATAATCCATACTTGTAGCAAATTTTCTATTCAACTTTTGGAGGGGAGAATTTGAATAAGATATGACATTAAAACTTGGATATGACATACTAATTTGATTATGGATTAGATTTATATGACATTAAAACTTGGGATATGCCATACTAATTTGATTATGGAGAAGATTTATTTCTTCCTTCCCAAAACCAAAAGTTCTCATATATGTTTCGAAGTTATGTTTAAAAGTTGGAGTTCCTTGTGTTAGAGAGAATTAGACAAATCATTCCCCCTAGAACGTTGAGGTACATGAGATTACTATTTTTTTTTTCTTCATGTTTAAAAGTTGGAGTTCCTTGTGTTAGAGAGAATTACACAAATCATTCCCCCTAGAACGTTGAGGTACATCAGATTACTGTTTTCTTTTTCTTCTTCTCATCTTCTCTATCTTTTTTTTCCTTCGGCTCCTTGTACTCACGTTGTTTTCTTCTTTATGTAGCACTTTGTATTGTTGCCGGGGTGATAATCTTCACTTGTTCATTCATCTTCATTTTTCATTGCCTATGAGAATCCATACCATTTTTTT
>NW_019104845.1:84791-103868 GCF_001995035.1 Momordica charantia | reverse complement strand
AAGAAGAAGAGAGTGGTGGGGGCGGCGGCTACAACGGGAAGAAGGAGAAGATGAAGAAATGAAAAGAAATGAAAAGAAAGGGTTTTGGTTTTGGTTTTATAAAAAAAAGACCAAACCAAACCAAACCCAAAAGAAAGGACCAACTAAAAAAATAAACCCATCCCAACCTGAGATAAAACCAATCGTGCGCGATTCGATATACATAAATTTAATTAAAATAAATTTAGAATTTAATGAAAACCTCATAGTTCGAGTTTTAAACTAACTTGAAAGATATGGGGCGTTACAATGATTCTATTTTTTGTGATAAATAATGAAGTTTTAATTATTTATTTGATTTATATATATATATATATGTATATATATGAATTATTAATTGGATTAATAATTAATTAATATGATTAATTAATAAATTATTTTTATATTTTAATTATTATATATATATATATATTAATTATTTATATATAAATATATATATATTATTAATATGAATAATATTAAACTCCCCTGCAAAATTGCAGGGGAGTGGGAGGTTAGTGTGACGTGGGGAGATTGTTTTGTTTTTTGCAGTTCTGCAAAAGACAGAGAACAGAAGAAGAACACCCAAGGTTGTTTTCTCTCAATCAAGCTCTTTCTCTCGATCTTTTCCCTCTCGTTCCAAAGGATTGCTCCCACCAGCACGATCCCGAGACCCAAGAGGATAGCGAGGAAGACATAGTGGTGGTGTTTGAGGGAAACTCGTTGAAGAAACGTTCTTCAAAGGTAAAGTTTTTCCCCTGTATTTCCTTCTTTCCATTTGGATTTTGTATCCCAAAAATCAGCAACGAAGATCCGCTTCCGCTTCAGGAATCACATCCCTTCAGGAAGATGGTAGTAGCTTTAAGGTCTGAGATGGTCAACTCCAGTCGAATCATGTTAATCGCTCGTTGCCCACCTTGATTGAAGCCTTGAATCACCAATCTTCTTTTCGTGAGCTCTTTTATCAAATGTCTAACTGCTTCATAGTAGACTTAGGCATTATGTGGACAGTCGAGCCGTCGTCGATGAGAGTTCGACTAACTTTTTGTTCACGGATGTAGCCCGAGACGAATAAAGGTCTACTATGGAGTTTAGACCCTAACAGCAAATCTTCATTTGTAAAGGCGATGGACATACAACATGGAGCACATGTGTTCATTTCAGAGAAAGATTTAGAAACGCTAGAATCTTCCAGCGCTTTAATGAGAGTATCTTTAGTCACTTGAGGTAGCGCTAGCAAGTCATTCATGAGGAAAACTAGATCTTATTGTCCTATTACTTCTTCAAATTCATTTAGTATAAAGTCGTTGTCTTCTACCACATATGTAGCATGACAAGTGAAAATTTCATGAACTTCTTCTTGTTTGTCATGAAGGAAGTTTTTCGTGAAGAATTCCTCTAGTGTCACCTGCTGGCAAAGTTGGAGAAGATCTTCATTCTCTTCCTTGATAGTCCTTGGTTTTCTCGCACTTTTCTTTACCTTCTTATTTTGAGGTCTGTTATTTCTTTTGTAGTTTTGGAACAAGCAAGACTCTTTCTAAACGAAACATTGTTTCTGCTTCTTTTGGCGAGTCACAAGGATCCATCCTTCTTCTTCATCAACTGTGAGTTTCGTCTCATCTTGATGAGCTCTTTTCACCATTTCGTGTTGCCACCAAACTGCTACAGGCTCTAAAGTCCCAAATTGGATTAAACTCACCCTTTGATTGTAAGCCGTATGGTCGTTGGAATTTATTGCATCATGGTTTGACTGAACTACTTCGTCGAGATCAAGCTCAATCTTTCTCTCTTTAGCTAATTTCATAATTAACTCTTTCAGGAGAAAGCATTTCTCCACTGGATGGCTAATGACCCAATGGTACTTGCAGTAGTTGGGATCATTCGTCTTTCCCATTTCTTCTTGGCGTTTGCATTTGAGAAGTTCAATTAGTCGTTTCTTCAGCAATTGCTTCAACATATCTGGAATATCAGAATCAGGAAAACGGTAGACCTTTTCTTGTCTCTCCCTCAGAGTTGGCCGTCGTTTCTTGTTTCCAGCCATTTGTCTTTCATCTTTCTAATTGTTGAAGTTTCTTCCTTTTATGGAGAACTTGAATGAGGCCGTGTTGACGACCATGGACTCTTTCTTGGAACCCTTAGAACCTTTATCAGGGTTTTTTACTTCTTTCTTTTCCTTCTTGAGGTATAGGATTAAATAGTCACTATTTCCTCTACTAGCAATACTTAGTTCCATATCATGAGCGCGAGTTGCTAGTTCTTCAAAGCTTCGGGGTTTTATACCTTGGAGAATGTAGAGAAGTCCCCAATGCATGCCTTATGTGCACATTTCTACTGCAGACACTTCAGTCAATCGGACGAAAGTCAGATTCAGCAAATGGAAGGAAAGGTTAGCTTTCCCACTCTCCTTCTTTATAGTCGAGACTCAAAGCTCTCCACCTGTTAATATAGTCAACAACAGGTTCACCTTGTCTTTGCTTGGTGCTAGTGAGTTCTATCATGCTAACAATTCGCCTCGTGTTGTAGAAGCGATTTAGGAACTCTCTTTCCAATTGCTCTCAGTTGTTGATGGATTTAGGCTCTAAATCTGTGTACCAGACAATAGCCCTTCAATGTCTGAACGAATTGTTTGACAAACAGATCTCCTCGAGTGCCAGCGTTTTCGCATGTTTCGACGAAATGGGCAATGTGTTGTTTTGGATTACCCTTTCCGTTAAACTGTTGGAACTTCGGAGGCTGGTATCCCCTTGGCATTCTCAAATTATCAATCCTCTTGGTGTATGGCTTCGAGTACATGAGAGAGTTTTGAGAAGGTCCACCATACTGAACTCTGATCGAATTTGTGATCATATCTTGGAGTTGTTGGATAGACATCGAAGCAATGGAAATAGAATATTCCTGTTGTTCTTCCTGCATGATGTTCTTTCTTTTGTCGCTAACTTTTGTAGCGACATTTTGGCTTGACTCAGCAACATGCACATCATCTTGAATTTTGATTTTATTCATAAGGGAGGCAATCTTATAGTCTCTTTCTTCGACCATCTTTGTCAGCATGTGGAGTTTCTTTTCCATATCTGGCGATTTTCTTCCATGGTGGATGCATCAATCATCATGACAGAGCACATGAATTCGAATTAGATGTTCTTTTGTGATAGGCAGAGGAAGGAGGGAATTCACTCTCTGAACTGGAATTGAACATGGCCTTCATCATTTCCTTAGCGCGATTGCGAGTCATTGGACCTAAGTAAGACTTGTTTGAGACAGTAATCTTCGATGAAGTTTCCTTGAATGTCATCACTTCTTTTCTCTTTTTAGTTAAGAGAAAGAGATGAGAGGTAGAGATGTCCCACCGGACGTGCCAATTTGTTTGACGAGAAATTCAACAAGAGAAAACTCGAATTTATGACCTTGTATTTGTATTGAATATATATAGTGTTACAATCTCTAATGTATGATCCTCTGATTAATTCTTTCAGATGTGAACTTTAATTTGAGGGCTTGTCAGCTTGTTCTCGAATCAATGAATTTGCGCATTCAGCTTCGAGCGTATTGAAGAATCTTTAGAGTCTTCAGCTGTGAAACTTAATGCTTGGCAAAGTTTGTGGGTTGATGAAGTCTTCCGCTTGTAGCTTGTGGAGTTCTTCGGTCGATTGCTTAGTGAAGAGAAGATTCAGATGTTTAAAGTCTCGTAGTCTTCATGTCTTCCGTTCTTCGAGTCTTCAGTTCTTTGAGTCTTGTTGGTTTTGGATGCTTTGCACTTTGACCGGTTGTAGATGACTCTGAATGCTCCGAATGCTCTGAATCTCCAATGCTTCTGGATCTTTTCGAATCCCTCAAATGAGAGGTGAGCCCCTCTACTTATAGAGTTTGGTGGGTCTTTTATGGGCCATGGGCTTTAATGGGCCGTGGGCTTGGGCCCAATCTCTTTATGCGTTTTGATCCAACTAGTTGATTTCATGGGACGGCCATAAGAAAGACACGTGACATGATTAGATTTGTCGATTTTAAAACTAATTTAGAACACGTGTAATTTTATCATTGGTCCTAAATGTAATTTTAATTGTGTGACGTGACATTTAGTAATTAGTCGAAATTTCTCGTTCAACAAGCCGTTGGTTACAAAAAAAAGGAAATTTTTTCAAAGTATCCGTTGAGAAGTAATTTTAATATTATTATTATATTATAATACAATGTAATCATTAACTTTTTAAAATTCAATCTCCACTCTTCATTCTCAATCATTAAGATCCAATGTCGCAATTTGATTTTAGTTTCAAACCATTTTCTAAATTATTTCCTCTCTTATTTAAACCCTTTTTCTTTCCCAAAATTAAAACACAACAATTTTTCTTATTTCTCAATCGTCCGTAATCACCCATTGTTGCTTTGTTCAAGCTCTCAATTTTTTCTTTAATCTTTATTACTATGACAGATTTTCTTTTTGTGAGGATTGATGTATTTGTGAGCTTAAATTTGTAAATCTACTCTATTTTAGAGTTTACAGTGTGTGAAAAATTCTTACTTTCACGCTTATGTGGGTTTTGTTCTTAAGCCGAGTAAAAAAAACAAAGTGGTCAGTTTTCATCTTTGTCTCGGGAAAAGGGTTGGGTTTAGTTATAGATCTCGTAAAAGTAGCAGTTTGTAAGGTCTGGTCTTGATCCCATAAAAGGACGGGTTTATGATCTTAAACTCGTAAAAGGATCGTGTTTCGTGAAAAATATTGAGAGGTGCTCGGGGAGTGGAGTAGGTCGGGGGTTTTCCGAACCACTATAAATCTGTTGTATTACGTTTTTTCTATCCCTATACTTTTTATTTATTGCAATTTTTTTTTCAACCGTTTTCTATTGCAAATATATGTTGTCCTCATCTTGAATATTGGTTTTATGACATTTTGAGTTGCTATAAATATTGCATAAATTTGTTTTGGTTAAAAAGCTTACTTAGTTATTTCATTTGTGTTTAAATTCGAAAAACTTTAGCAAAATGGTCTTCAACACTATTCACACTTCCTTAGTGTTGCCATACCGATCAACAAATTGCCCAAATTAGACCACAAATTACTTTATTTTTTAGAGTTTTCAGCGACCTCTCCATGAGAGATCATCGCAAGTGCCAGCCTTGAAGTTGAAGCCTAGTGGGCTCGCTTTTGCCCCATCTCGGTCTTCAGTTAGGTCGATCATCCTCTCGAAGTGATCCCCTTCAACTCCACTCTCTGAGCCTAGTGTCTTCCTTTTCTTCGTATTCGACATTTTCGGGGAAGCTTCCCCATGCGCATTAGTTTGAAGGGGAACCACCAACAATGGCTCACGTACGGGACCACCCTCAACCTCCTGGCTCGATCTTGAGAGCTCGCGCCCACTGTCAACACCAGAAGTAACAATGGTGATCGACCTGCATTCGATTTTGACTTAGAGGATGGGCGCTTTCTCCTCACTTTATCAGCATAAACTGATACGATCGCTACAAGGAAAAAAAAAGTTATAAGTGTTGGGTTTGTTGCCCTAAAGTTGTAGTTTGTAATTACGTAAAAAACATGTTTATATTCAATAAAGTTATTCAATCAAACTGTCGTTGAATTCATTGTCTAAATCTAATAAACTAATCATCCAAGGTTATTTTCATGTAACCGGGACAGTATGTATAATGAGTATATATTTCATATACCCTATATACTGATATATATTTGATATACCTCCGATATACAAGTGGATAATATTTCGGACATAACCTAAACGGTCTATAGTATATGAATAGAAAGGAACATTTTTCTAATATGGGAAAAAGTGTTTGGAAAGCATGTTTTTAAAAGTAAATGTTCTGAAAAGAAATTGTTTTTAGTAACAAACCAAGTTTTTTAAGAAAACAAGAAAGAAAAACTCTTTTAAAATAAATTTTAAATAAATCTTGGAAAATGAAAGAAAATATTTTGGGTAAATAGGGTTGAGTTTTAAAATGAAAAATTTTGGTTGAGTTTTAAACATCTTTTTTAAATGTAAAATAAATAAAAAAAATTTATTTTAAAATAAATTGTAAATGAAATCTTTTAAATTAAGTTTAAATAAGTTTTTGAAAAATAAAATAAAAGATTTTGATCAATAAAAATTGTTTTAAAACAAAATATTTTGTTTTAAGTTTTGAGATTTTTTTTATTCCAAATAAACAGAAATTGACTTAAAATAAATTGTTTAAAATTAAAAGATTTGTTAAATAAGTTTAAAAATAAATGAAAAAGATATTTTTTAAAAATAAATTTGATTGTATAAATAAGATATTTTTTTAAATAAATAAAAGAATTAAAACAAATTTCAAACAATAAAAAGTTAATTGCTTTTTTTTTTAACAAAGTTTAAAAACGAAATTTTGTTGTTTAAAAACAAATTAAATGTATATCATTGGAGTGGTACAATGGCAATAGTCCTAGATGTTTGACACCTACGATCCAGTTTGAGGCCTTATGTGTTTTGAAGTTTTTTTTTTTTATATATTTTTACTTACCAGTTTTTTTTTTGTTTTTTGGTTTTTTTTTTACTAAATAAATATTTCAAAAGCTCCAATGGTAGGGATTTGAATCTTCCAATATTCTTGATAAAATTTTCTAATGGCTTTCGGACCAGTCATAATTATTAGTTCATATTTTATAATAAAGTATGAGTTAATAGAATATGAGACATTTAAATAAGAACACATAAATATTTTGTCTTTTTATAACGATAAAATATAATAGGGTAATTTATGAAAAAATTTGGTAAATGTTTTCGAACGGGTGTCGTAGGGTGCTAACACCTTCCCTAAGCTCAATCGACTCCCGAACCAAAAAATTATTTTTTCGTAGACAAAGGTTTTTTTTTAATAGGCAACCAATCACGCCTCGTAGATGATTGGTGGCGACTGAAAACCTTTATCTCGAAATAGACCCTTCAAGGAATTATGTCAGCCGCTCCGCGTCGCGATAACGTTGCGGTCACTACCAAAGAGAAAGAGAGGGAAGAAAGAGTAAGAGAAAAAGGAAAGAAGAGGAAGAGAGAGAAGGATAAGATATAATTAAAAAAAGAGTCATGTAATTTAAAAATAATAAATTCCACGTCAGCATTACATTAGAGTCGGTAACGGAAGTTTAACCCCAATGACCTTTTATAACTATTTTTTCAAAGGTCGGGACTAAACTGTGACTATTTTAAAGTTCGACAAAATAAAAACATACATTCAAACTTAGGAATCAAAACTGTCTGGGCTCGTTTTCCAATGGGAGAATCTCTATTTTTTCCCTGCCACATTTTCTTCCACTCACCTAGGCGATTTGTGATTCAAATTCACGAGAACGTTTGAAATTTCTATGGTTTTATTATTTGAAATTGCTAAAATCTATATTTTAAATCGTTTATGGTATTAAAAAGAAAAGAGATAATTCTACATGATATTATCTTCAGGTTTCCCAAATTTTATGGGAGTTTCTGCCATTTTACTTTTGAAAAAATTGCCCTTCTTTTTAATCTATATATAATTAAATCGTATTTTTTTTAAATATCATTAAAACTAGATGGAAAAATATCATTAAAACTAGATGGAAGATCATGAGTTTATAAGTGAGGACGACAAAATAAATTGTATAGAAATTTTGCAAACAATCAAAACAAGTTTCTTGTTTTGGTTTCAAAATTGTTACCCAACATAAATATAAATATTGTTTATCATCTTTGAATTCATGGAGGTTGGCGTCATGCAATTCTATTTTCTTTCTTGAAAATTAGGAAACATAACAAAATAAAAAATAAAAAATGGGAACATTAACAAAACGGAGCTTTACAAAATCTCGTATATTGGAACCCATGGTTATGGAACCGAATCCATTAGTATGGAACATTTTCTTTTCCAAGTAAAATCCCCTAATATATGAAAGAGTGAAAAAGTGATTTCTTTGTTGTGGATTAAGAAGTCTTCGTATTTTAATGCATGTATTTAATTTATTCGGAGCTATTATAGCGGGATTCGCTTTTTGGGGAATATGGGTCGATGCAATAACAAGAATATTTCTAGTGGAACATCTTTACATTCCCTGAAGATATAGTTCACTAATAGACTAAGGGATATGTAATTCGACTCATTCACATTCTGATTATACTTCTCTACGAGTTATGATGGGAGATTTTGGAGATACTATATTTTTTTCAGAAAAAACAACGGTAAGAGTTTTGTAAAAATAAACAATGACAATAATGTTTCTAATTTGAATTAAGTTTTCTATACCTAATAATTTGATTATGTTACATGTCAATGCAGCTTCCTGTATCGAGCTCGCAGGTCGGATACTAGCTTACATGGACAAACTACCGAAGTGCTCCCAAGTGAACCTACACAAGGAACAAACACTCTGACACCCAAAGCAACTACGAGCTCGATATATTCAAGTCGTTCTCGGAGAAATAACGTACCTGATCCTTGAGGGGAGTGTCCCTTTTATAGGCAAGCGGGGGGAGACAGGACCGTTGGGCGGTTACGACATACGGCTGCATCGGTCGGGCCCCCAGGTCGGTGGTCGATCCTGAGGTCGGATTCCTCAGGTCGGCGGTCTCTGCTTGGTGCCGACGATTCGGGTTCCGATGGTTTCGATATAGGGTGCCCTGAACTGAGCCGTCACTTACATATGTTGATTCTGACCACCAACATTACACGAGCTCATATGTCTTCCGCAAAACTTAACTCTTCCCCAAAATATATATACATAATTGATTAGCCAATATCATTTTATTATATTTACATATTCAAAGCTGAATAAATGTTTTTTTGGACAATATTAATCTTGGTCTTTCTTACCATGTATATACGGGCAAAAAAAAAATATATAGCATCAATATTATTAGATTAAATAGTTAATGTTTAACTAAAATATGCTTATTTCGAGTGATTAAGTAATAATTCTTTTAAATCTATTAACACACATAGGATTAGCATATGAACAAATCGATTAGTGACACTAATTTGAAAATTTTCAATAGAAAATATTTTGTTAATTTATTTTTAAAAAGAACGTTATAACACATAATATACAAAACTTCACCTTTAATTCAATAATTTTGTCTTATCCACGTTTATTTTATGTTTTTTCCTCCCTCAGTTTTCCTTTTTCATGATAAAGCACATATACACGAATCACTGATGCAAATGTTTCGGAGTTACTTGATGATTAAAACATTTTGTTACTGTTTTTTTTTAAAGTTTGTGTAGGATTATAATTCTTTAATTTAATATTTACAAAATTTATAATTATTTAGTAGAAATGATAAAATCATCATTAATTTAAATTTTAGTGTATGATGAAATAAATTGGAAATATCACGTGCATAGTATCAGGATCATACCTTTTTCGATCGCACGGCACCATGTTCCAAAGCACGATTATGGGCAGCCTACGGGGAACTTTAACCCCAACATACTTTCCGCACCCTTTTTGGCTTGTTGGACTTTTTAGGAGAGGTTCAATCTTCATCGATCGAGCTTCGTTGTATGTGGAATGGAACCTTGCTTGTCTCGGTAATGCACGTCGGTTATACCGGCATTTCAACTCTTTCGCGACTCAAGCTGACTTGATCCACTATAGGCCAAGCCCTACGACTCAACATTGCCTCTATAATAGGCCAACGTGCCTTCAACTCGATGTCACAGCTCAATTCCAATTACCTTGTTTCTTAGCCACTCGGTCGTCCGACCTCTACATTGAGCCGGGACTTTACTGAGATGAGTTATCACTTAAACGGGGTAATAAATAACTTAAAACGCCAACTCGGTACTACCGAGAGATTCCTACCACGAAATTGTGTCAAAACTAGCTTACCTGGCCGATCGGATGCCTCTAAGAGCTAATAATGAGCTAATTATCGAGAAAGTAGTTAATAATGAGCTAAACAGCCTTATCTGGTACTTTCAGGATGATTCCTTCCAAGATCTAGGTGAGAAATGACTAAACTTGGCAACAGAGATGAGTCTTGCCACTTACCGGGCAAAAACTAGCTTTTTCGCACTTATCGGGTGCCCACCAGTAGTTTAGGATGCCACCCCAAGCATCAGGATGTCACTAGGATTCGTCGTTCACTTGCACACGTTTACCGAGAATCGACGCATCGGTCCATACTTATGATTGGAGCCTTTAAGACATCTATCCAACATACCAATTCGGACACCATCGAGGCACAACGACACTCGCGCTTGTGCAATCTCACTTGAGCATACCATCCAGCACAATGACCTTATAGTGCAACCTCCGATCCATGGGATTAGACGCAATGTCGGTACACTTGTGTCGCTCAACATTGTTCTTGAGAGTTCTCATTCTTGAAAGAAGATGCCAAAGATCTTAGTTCTGTAATGCTCACCCACGCCATGACACACGAATGTGCCATGGGGTTAGCTCAGTTAGGTCACAAGGCCCTGGTGGAGATGAAACACCATTCCTCCCCTTATAATAGCATTCCAAAGCAATATTGGTATGACAGACGTGTGCATGGAAAGTGGCGAGGAGTCACTCGCCAACATAGAGAACATGTCTAAACTCTAATAGACACAAAACTTGGTGTGCTTGCATATCTCACTAATATACATCTAACTCTAAAGCCGCTCATCAAAACTCTTGATGTAACCCTGATTCTTGGGATCGTGGCTGAGGGTCCGACTGAGCCCCACTAATCTTATCATCAACATCACTGTCATCGTCTTTGCCCTGCATTATGCATATGCCTTCTTATAGCATTCTTGTACACATCCTTATGGTGTGTTGGGTCATCCACCATTCTCCCTGTTCACATCAAAGCACTTCTCTTCGCCCCTCAACATGGCCCTATGGGCGACACTTTACTGTCGTCGCCACTTGTCCACTATGTGGCCATCTCACAACCTACTCTATACTAGTATGATTGCGACACATAGCACGTGTTAGAGACTAGTTGATAAAAATAGCCATATAAATATTGTCATCTATAAAGATGGAGACCCTATAAATTTTGAAAAGTTTTATGTTTTCTTTTGAGCTACATTCTTCATAAAATTTAATCTTTTTCTCCTATGAAGATATCATTTTACATAGTTTGAATATAGTTTGTTTATTTTTAAATATAAATCTTATTTGCTTGATTTTAAATATGACTCTTATTTGTTTGATTATGAATTTAAATCTTCATCTTTTTGTGGCAAAATCGGACGGTTATGGAACAATGACGATGATGTTGACGTGCGTATTTGAACTTATTGTTCAAGTTGTATCAATGCGATGAAATTATTTAATTGTTATGGAATGTTATGGAAATATGTATGTTACGGGATTGTCCGCATAAGTTATTCTATTGATGTTTAGTTTCCAAACAAAAAAACAAAAGAAAAAACAAGAAAAGCAAGAACAAACATGAACCATAAAAATAATCAACTTTACTTTGAAAACAAAAATTTATTATTTAAATAAAATATAACATAAAAAAAGTATATATATATATATTGAACTGACAACAGTCTTGACGTCCATTTGCCATATCTCATAGTCATAATATGTGGCAATGGACAGGAATATTCTTATGGACTTAAGCATAGCTACAGGGGAGAATATTTCTTCATAGTCCACCCCTTCCTTTTGTGTGTAGCCTTTCGCCACAAGTCTTACCCTGTAGGTTTGCACATTTCCTTCGGCGTCTCGTTTTCTCTTATAGATCCATTTGTACCCTATGAGTTTTACCCCGTCAGGTTGATCTACAAGTTCTCAAACGGAATTGAAGTACATAGACTCCATTTACAGGTCTATGACTTTGACCCATTTGTCATTGTTCACATCTCCCATTGCCTGTTTATAGGTCATTGATCCTCGATGTCGTCATCAGGTATGACAACTTGGGTTTCAGTTAAACCCACGTAGCAATTAGGTTGTGACACAATTCTCCCACTACGTCGAGGCACCCTCAATTCTCCAGGTTGATGTGACTGTCGTGACGTGCTGGCTTCATCAACAACTCTTGTCGAAGTACCTGCTTGATCAACAACTCTTGTTGACGTCTTTCTAGCCTCTTCAGAAATCCCGTTTATCACTACATTACTTCTTTGTTGATGATCTCGAACGTGGTATTCTTCCAAGAAGGTGGCGTTTGTCAATACAAACACCCTGTTATATTTAGGATCGAATAAGAGACCATCTCTCGTCTCTTTAGGGTATCCTACGAATAGGCATACTTTTGAACTAGGTTCCAATTTCTTTGGGTTAGTCACGAGCACCTGTGTCAGACATCCCTAAATACGGAAGTAACGTAAACTAGCTTTACGATCTTTCCATAGTTCAAAGGATGTTTCAGAAACACTCTTCGATGGAACTACGTTCAAAATAGAAATCGCATTATCCACTGCGTAACCCTAATAGAGTTAGGCAACTGAGCATAGCTCATCATTGAGCAAATCATGTCTAACAGGGTTCGATTTCTCCTCTCTAATACACCGTTCTGTTGTGGTGTACCAAGGGTTGAGAGTTGGTACGTGATTCCATGTTCTATCATATAGTCTTGAAATCTCAAATCCATATACTCTTCACCCCGATTATATCGAAGTGTTTTAATGGTTTTACCTAATTGATTTTCATCTTCTGTCTTGTACTCTTTGAACTTCAATGGCTTTAGACTTCTGGTGCATCAGGTATAGATTACCATACCTTGAATAATAATCTATAAAAGAGATGAAGTATTCATACCCTACTCGAGCTTTAACATTCATCGGACCACAAAGGTCTGAATGTATAAGTTCTAAGGGTTCTTTGGCTTTATAATCTTTTCTAGTAAAAGATCTTTTAGTCATCTTGTCTTCAAGACAACACTCACAATGTGGTAAAGAGTAATTGTCTTCTAACTCGCTTAGAAGGTCATTCTTAACCAACCACCCAATCCTATTGAGATTAACGTAACCTAATCTTAAGTGCCAAAGATATGTATTTTCTTTAGAATAAATTTTTTGCCTTTTATTTCGAGTTTTAGCATTTTTAAACAACTTGATATTTGAAACTGCTTTAATTATGGTTGTTCTTAGCACATACAAGTTGTTTTCAAGCTTAACATAATAAATATTTACACCATTTCTAGAAATGAACACTTTATTTAATTGAAAGGAAATGGAATACAAATGTTTTAACAAACAAGAAATTGAAATTAAGTTCCTTTTGATTTTTGAAACTACATACACATTGTCTAATAATATATACAAATTCTTGTTGGTAAACAACTTGAGCTCTCCTACTGCCACAGCTTGGACGACCTCTCCCATTTCGACCTTAAGAGTCATCTCTCCATCTTCAAGTTGCCTCCAGTAATTAATCCTCTAAAACGAAGAACAAAAGAGATTAGTGGCTCCTAAATTTAATATCTAGGCGGAGTCATCATTCTCTACTAAAGATGTTTCCGAAACAAGTAAATCATATTTACCTTCTATGGCTTTCTTCTTCTCGGTCAGGTATTCTGGGCAATTGCGCTTCTAATGCCCGTCTACGTTGCAGTGGAAACATTTTCCTTAGTCTGCAGCCTTGGCCTTGCCTTTCTTGGCACCGGCAGCAGCAGAATCAGGTTAAGATCCCTTACCAGCAGCCTTCTTCTTCTTGAAAGTCTTACTTCCAGAATAAGAGGGCGTAGACTTGGTTCCAAAGGACGAACCTCGGTGGAACCTCTTTGAGGTGGCAACGTTTGCCTCCCCTTCTTGTCACGTATATTTCATAAGAGATTGGTAGGTCTGCAGCTCGTTTAAGAGCATGGTAAGAGTATACTATAGCTTATTCATAACCGCATTGCTACGGAATGGTAGGAAACTCTTCGGAAGAGATTCCAAAATGAAGCTGACCTAACTCTGCTCGTCTATGACGATCCCGTTCGACTCTACCACGTTGAAGTGGACCATCAGGATGAGAACGTGTTCTCGCACTAAGGATCCCTCCTTCATGCGGGAGTTGTAAATGAACTTAAGGGCTTCATGTCGAGTTTGTGAGGGCGGCTGTCCAAACATGCTTCGCAGCGAGTCCATAATCTCCTTAGCGGTGACCGTGTCCTCGTGCTTCGTAGCAAACACATTAGATATGCTCGGTTTGGCAATAAATAATAATAATTAATATATATATATAATTAATATATATTTGTTTATTTAATTAATCATATTAATTAATAAATAATAAATAATAGTTAATCTAATTAACTATATATAATATATATATATCAAATAAATAATTAACTCTTAATTATTTATTACAAAAATAGAATCATATTCCATAGCATTTCTCTCATATAACCTATAGTTGTAATGTACATCTTATGCACATTATTTTTAAGCTATACTTTTAATATGAATCATATTCATATTAATTTTATTTGAATCTCATTCAAATAATTTCTCTCATAATATATAGTTTCAATTAGAATTAACTATATATTATAATGTATCACTATATATATAATCCTTGAGCAATTTGAACAGTTCAAAATTTTCCAAAAACTTGATCCTCGTTTTACCCATTATGGGCTAGCAAAGGGACCTAATGGACCTACAAATTAGAAGCTTCAACGATGCGAGATTAATCGGTCAAGCTCATTGACTGAGTTAATCAACATTCGTTAACTACGGGTCATAGCACTAAAAACCCGCAGTTGCACTCTTCTCACTGCATAATGTTTTCGTGTCCATGAATGTACGACCATTAATGACAAGTCAATCTTTCTCGAGTGCTCGTAACTCAAGCTGGGTCAAATTACCATTTTACCCCTGAGTTACATCTTACTCCTTAAATACCAATGCTCCTCTAATGAAAAACCCGGTTATAGTTCGACCAATAAAGGGAAGTCCCTCTTAGGTCAGTGAGAGGGTGGGACCCCTTGTTCAAGTCCCGGAGTCAGCATTTTAGAGAACACTCAACTACTCCCTAAAGTCGGGGAGGGGTGAATTCCATCTTGTGAAGTTATGTTCCTAGCTCCCCAGTCGGTCTCGTCCCCAAAATGGTAGGAATATTGAGTCGATGACTTGGGCCACTCTCACCCATACAAATCAAAGGACAAGCCCTCACGGGCAGGAGCCCATAACTCACTCAGGATTGATAATGAGTTGTTTGGTCATCCTATGAAATAGCAATCTGTTAGTTAACGACGTCACATCTAAGATTGGCTATTTCGCAGTCCGGTCTTATACAAACTCATTGTATAGGATACCCTCACTCACATGTCTCCACAAGAACAACCTGGATCGAGTCGTCTATAACATTAACAAAGTCGGTCGTATCCATAGTGTTGCCAGGATAAGGTACCCAGCCTTATCCATATACTATAAACCATTTAGGTTATTCACGGGACATTATGCACTTGTATATCAGGGGTATATCAGATATATACCTAGTATATTAGAGGTATATGAAATATATACCCAATATATATACCGTCCCGGTTACATGATAATAACCTTGGATGTTTAGTTTATTGGATTTTTGATAATGAAATGCTGTAAATTAAACAACAAAATGGTTGAATAAAACTTTATTGAATATAAATTCGTTTTTACATAAATACAAACTACAAGTTTAGGGCAACACGCCTAACATTCTGGAGTTTGCCTTGGTTTCGGTTTCATACAATGGACCCTCCGTAGGAATGGTAGCACCAAGACAACACGCATGTCATGTATGAAATCTCACGGTGCAAACTAATGGTGGAGATCATAAGATGTGTTGTCACACATCATTCTCCCACTTACTATGAATACTATCTCCATTCACCTCGATATTGAACCATGCAAAAACCCTCCGTAGGGAGGCCGTGCCCAGGACGACACAAGACCGAGCATGGAACTCACAGTGTGAACATTAAGGAGAAATGTGAGAGAACAACATATGTCATATATACCTTGTATATAAAAAATATACGTGGTATATTACACATACTCTTTTGCTCCCATTTAGTATTTTAAGACTAGGGTATATTACTTAGGTAAATCTCGGCTAAGTGAAATTAACTTATTGAATTTTTAGTCGGTCCAATATAACTATTTATATTGGATGTTATACATTAATGTTTTAGTTTATCAAATGTTTTAATAAAATAATGACATTATTGCATGCACATAAAATATTTACTAATTCAACCCCAGGTCAGTTCCCAAGTAGAGATGTTCCCTATGATTAGCTTAAATACCTCAAACTATATAGAACCTTCCTTAGACAGGGTTCCCTTATAGGCAATATTTTATATTTAGTTTTTTATTATTTCATTTTAATCCTACTTAAAACAAAATAAAATACTACCGTGTAATCATATTGGAAGATATAACCTAAGGTCTAATTAATTTTAAACTCCTTTAAAATTAATTAACTTAGACCCTATGTTTCCATGCAATTCTTTATTAGAGATTTTAATTTCCATCTACCAAAACTTTATAACTCTTATAAAATTCGAGAAATTAAAACTATAAACTTGCATTGACTACATACATTAATATAACAATTATATTAACTAAATCAATGACATGCTCAAATGCAACTTTATTTCATCTAATTAATACAACATTAATATTAATCAAGTACAAAAATAAAAACATGCTATCATACATTATAACTATTATATACATATGATGCATGATCATGCTTAATGTATGGTGGGATTTTAAAAGGATCATGTTTAGTGGAAAATCTCAAGAGGTGCTTGGGTAGTGTAGTACGCCAGGAGTTTGCCGAACCACTATAAATCTCTTACGTGACTTTTTCTCTATGCCTATACTTTTTATTTATTCCAATTTATTTTTCAAGCATCGTCTAATTCAAATATATGTTGTGCTCACATCTTGAATATTTGTTTTATGATATTTTGATTTGCTATAAATATTGCATAAATTTTTTTTACTTAAAAAGTTTACTTAGTTATTTGATTTGTTTTTAAAATCAAAGAAGTTTAGTAAAATGATATTTCACACTATTCACCCCGCCCCCTAGTGTTGCCATACAGATCCAACAATTGGTATTAGAGAGGTTGCTCTTTTTCGAGTCAAGAATATATTTCAAAAATTATTCTGTCTGCTATCTATTGTTTGAGTTTCTCTCCAACAAGTGATATTGTAGCAAGATTGATCTTGTAACGCCCCTCAATTTCACTACAAGGAATGAGGTACCGTTGCCATAATAACTATTCACCCTTTTCCCCAATAATGAAACATAAAGAGGAAAACTCGTGGGGTCTCTGTTGCAACCGAAACCTGGAAACGCATATACGCCTCAATGGCTAATAATCCAAATAAATAAAAGAACCAGATCCTAGAAACTCATAATTGTCTCAGTGCTAATACTCCAAATAAAGAAACGCACAGTTATTTGTCTCCATAATTCAAAAATTCGCCCTAGTTTTAAGTAATAATAATAAACAGCACAACTAACAGCTCGATAAAAAAAATATGAAATAAGGAAGAACGTCCCATGAGTCAACCAAAACCTAATACCACTAGCAATAAGTCTCTAACGCTACTAGCAATGAAACCCCAACCCAACTATCCTAGACAAATGCAGCTAGTGGTCCCTCCTCGGTCAAGTCTCCTCTACGTCATCACCACGGTCGAGGGTCCTGTTCGCACCTGAAATAAGAAACATAAAGGGGGGGTGAGTATATAAAATACTCCGTAAGTAGCCCTTACCAAACAGACACCAAACAGCATACTCACAATCACAGCGACATCATACTCAATAACTAAAGAAACAAACATAAAAAATCTATTAACAGTAAAGTGACATCTGGACACTCCAATCAAACTTCAGAACCCTCGTGACCTTAATTTGCACGACCCGCTAGCCTCTAACTCTTTCAATATACTACTCGTACTAAACCCTGAGTTAGTGTTCCAAGTCTAGCTCTTCGAGGCACATCGACCCTTGACATTTCTCTACAGAAGCTTAGTATTCGACCTTGCCATTTATCCCCAAGGTCGTGAACTATGCACTGGTCCTTCACATTTATCCCCAAGGTCTCCGGCGACTACTCAACGTATTGGTCCTTGGCCTCCACCACGTATAGATTCAATACTTAGCCTCAAATAAACTCATCATGTCGACCCCCGACCCTTTGTACTTGGAGCCTCGACACTCCTCTCTACAAAACTGGTGTACCGACCCCCGACCTTTTGTACACAGAGCATCGACACCCCATAGCGACGTATCAGACCCCAACCTTTCTCTCGCAGGGCCCTAACACTCATCCAACATCCTACCCGCAACAAACAACACTGACGTTCCCACTCTCAGTTTTCAACAGGGGTTCCAACTCACGTTATCACATCCTGCTAGTCACAACAACCTTCACAACAAGGAAAATCCAACATGCTTATAACTAGACAAGAGTAACCACAATCAGTCTTCTCATAATGCCAGGCATTCTACTCACACGTTTGGCACAACATGCTACTTCCTACCATACAACAGATGCAGCAAGACCATCATATTACAGTCATCAAGTATAATGTATGCCTTATGTACATAGTCATTTCAAACAAAACCACAGCAATCTATACATACTACTCAACTAGGGATGGCAATAGGAGCCCGCCCAACATTCTTAGGAACATCGACACAGCAATCACACTCAGAAACATAAAATCCAACAGACAACATTCTAGCCAACCCCAATTAGTAAAGCTCAGCAACAGCAGACAACATTTAAGCATAACCTAGTCTAACGTGACAAATATAATAGTATTCATTTGTTTTTTCTTTCTTTCCAAAGTTAACCCAGGAAAACATAAAGCTGGCCAGAACCAATGAAAGCAAACATTCACATCTAGACTAGTGCAGACAACAACGCAAGGACTCATTCAAGGTACTCAGCACACAATCACTCACACACACACCCCTGGTACTACTTACACACTGCTAGGCTTCCAAAACACGCGTCGATTCAACACCTAAGCACCAAGAGACAAAAACAGCAATTAAACATAAATTTTAGCCACCGAAACTAGTTCTAAGGTGTTATAAATGCTTCGTTACAGCAAAAAAACGATTCCGTTCAGGTGCGGGTAGCTCCAATCCAACTCGATGGGGCATGGATT
>NW_019104845.1:51497-62166 GCF_001995035.1 Momordica charantia | reverse complement strand
GACGATGGAAAGGAAGAAGCAGCGCGCATCTCCACACAAATACGGGCAAAAGACAGACGGCTACGATCCTCAGTAGCCTTATCAAGACAGAGAGGCACACCCAACACACTAGCAATAACACTAAGCCTCCGGGGAGTCCACAGCTCAAGCGGAATATTAGACAATTTAACCCAGACTGGAACAAAAGCAAAAGAAAAAGACTGAGGAACAATACCAGGAGTCCAAGGACGGAGGAACAATATCCTTATACTTTTTATTTATTGCAATTTTTTTCAAGCATTTTCTATTGCAAATATATGTTGTCCTCATCTTGGATATTGGTTTTATGACCTTTTGAGTTGCTATAAATATTGCTTCAATTTGTTTTGGTTAAAAACTTGACTTAGTTATTTCATTTGAGTTTAAATTCGAAAAAGTTTAGTAAAATGATCTTCAACACTATTCTCCCTCCCCCCTAGTGTTGCCATACCGATCCAACAAATTGCCCAAATTAGACCACAAAACACTCTCTTTCGGAGAGTTTTTCAGCGACCTCACCATGAAAGATCCTTGCAACTAGCGGCCTTGAAGTTGAAGCCGAGTGGGGTCGTTTCTGCGCCATCTTGAACTTCAGTCAGATCGATCATCCTCTCAGAGTGATTCCCTTAAACTCCACCCTCTGAGCCTAGTGTCTTTCTTTTCTTCTTATTCGACCTTTTCGAGGAAGCTTCCCCATGTACATTAGTTTGAAGGGGAGCCACCACCAATGGCTCAACCTACAAGCAACCTCCCTCAGAGTCTTAGCTTGATATTGAGAGCTCGCGCTTATTGTCAGCACCAGGAGTAACTACGGTGCACGGCCTGCATTCGATTTTGACTTAGAGGCATGTCGCTTTCTTTTTACTTTGTCAGCATAAACTGACACCATCGCTGCAAGAAAAAAAACCTTGAGTTAAAAGAAGACAGGAAAGAAAAGAAGATCAACCACTCTCTCCTCTTGTTGGTCGGGGACTCGGAGGTTGCGATTGAGGACTTGGAGCGTGATTAGGGAACTCAACGAAGCCCGCAACATAAAGGAGCCTATCTGCCACTAGCGTGCTAACGTGTCTTCCCCTACTTCCTAAAGTTGAGCAAAAGATAAAAATGATTAAACATGCATTTAAAGGGTCGAACATAAAACTAAAGCAAGACCAACCCAACGTAAATTCCCAAATCTAAGGGGAACCTCATAAAAAGGCTCTTCCAGCTAGTCTAAAGCGAGCTCATCCCCACTAGCGTAGATACAGTTCTCCTTCCATTTATTTACAGAGGAATGATCCCCAATCACTGTGCCCAAAATCTTCCTAGCACAAAGGTAGAATCAGTCCCCTCTCCTTGGTGCCTTATTCACCTCGAAACAGGCACGTAGTTGGTAATTATTTAAAGGTATGGGGTCATCCTCCTCCTCAAATTCTAACTACCATAATAGCACAAGATCGAACAAAATGCCCCACCTCTTCGGAGCAAGCTGAGTTGGGGCATTGTTTGTTTTGCTCATAAACTCCTTACCAAAAGGGTGGGGGGTATGCCTAAATCCAAATTCAAACATCTTCATATATAGCTCTTGGGCAGACGAAGGCCTACAGAAGTGGGATGTTGTATTAGTTCCTAAGAAAATCTATATGAGACTCAGGCATTTTGGACGGACACCTCATCTTGGTTCAATCACCAACCCTTTTATAAATGAATAGTCGTTGTTGTCTCTTGACCCATACAAACTAGCCTCACCAGATTGAGCACTCTCATTAGGGGAGCCTTGCCGTAACTCCCTGTTGAGACGCTGAACAAGCTAATCCTTGAAGAGCTACTGTCCTCACCACGCTCCGACCTGCCCGAAGGTTCTATCCCAAACCAAATTGCAAAGTTGTTATCATGCAATTAAAGGACGAGCTACTCTCTACCGAGCTCGTCACACTATATGTCATATCTCTAGAGCTAGACATATTGAAAGGAAATTTTGAGAGCGAGTAAAACGAGACTGACGTAGAGAACTCCGAGCGTGCAGATCAAACTCAATGAATAAAGAAGCATGTGGAATGAGACAAAACACCCCAAGATTTATACTATCATCTAAACACATCCAAGACATACACATGTAAAGAAGTCAACGATAAAGATCATAAGCTGGTCGAGAAATCAGATGTAAACCACCTGTCAGTTCGACTCCTCACTTTCTGAACGACTATATTTTGGCAATTTCGAGATGCAATAAAGTCACCCAGTGATCAGGATTCGAACAAGCTAAAATAACTTCTGTCAATGTATATGTGAGATATTTTTTTTCTCTAACGTTTCTCCTTTAGATTGACACTGTGAGTTCCACTCTTGGCCTCCTGTCGCCCTGTGTGTGTGATATCAACCAAAGTGTCTCAGTCTTCAAGAGTTAAAGGAAGTTGTTGGAGAATCCTATGTCCAAGTTGACAACAAATTGGAGTTGCATTAAATGCACTCTAGTGTCATTTATGGCAACCTCAAGTTGCATTGAATTAAGTCAAGAACAAGTCCAACTTCATTTACTACAAACTCAAGTTGCATTAATGGAAGTCTAAGTTGAACTCAAGATGCATTAAATGAACAAAGACTTCAAAGTACTTGAAAGTAGTTCAAACTCCAATTCATTCACTCTTGAAGGGTTACAAACTCTTGGTTTTATGGTGGAGGAGTTTCATTCTCGGATTTAAAGCATGTTTAATTGTATTTTCAGTTTTAAACCTTTGCATTTATGTGTTTTAAGTTTTATTTGTGTTAGTGGTGATTATGGTATTGATGTAGTAGGGAGTTACAACCTTTACAATTCTTTTAGGTTACTTGAAGGGTTGTTTTGGAGGCTATAAATAGCCTAGCTTGTTCCCATGGAAAAAAACAGATTTGAGAATTGAGTTTTGAGATAATGAAATTTAAGCTTATTGAGCCATGAGCTTGTCCTTTGCATTTCTTGTGTTTTAGAATTGCATGCTAGAATCATTCAAGTAGCCTTGATCAAGCTATCTTGTGGAGTGGTTCGAATCTTGAGTTTAGAAACAAGTTTTCTCTACTCTTGATATTGATCATCAAGGTAAATCCGTTCTAACTTCTTCCTTGGGTTGATATCATCTTGATTTGGGGGTTTTAGCACTTGTGATCTAGGGGTTTGCATAGCCATAAGGGTTCTTAGATCAAATTGGCTATTGTTTTCTTATCATTTGGTATCAGAGCACTAGGCTCTAGATCGGATATATGTTTCCGTTTTCGTATTGCTCTTCTTGTTCTTTGTTTTGAAATTTTTGTTCTTATTGTTCATCTCGTTACATTCTGTCCACGTATCTAAAATACAAAAAAGTGTCATTTCCATTCTTCTTTTCGTCTTGTTGTCTTCTATGAGTTTGTAGATCTCTGTCTTATCTACAACTTTGTCTTATTTCATATCTTGTGATTCAATTTGCTTCTGGGTGAAAACNTTTTAAGGCAAGTCAAAGTCCACTTGGTCAAGGTCAAAGTCAACTCCATCAAGACAAGTCAAAGTCAACTCATTCAATTCAAAAACCAAGTCAAGCACTCACATCCCTCATTATGGACGAAATTGCACTTATTTTGGTTGGCTTTCCATGTTCTTAACCTTTTCATTTGCTTGTCTTTTCATTTCTTGTAAGTTATGTCTTTTCATTTAGAAGTCTTTTCATTTCTTGTAAGTTACAAGTCTTTTCATTTGCTTAAGACTTTTCATATGGCTAGCTAGGATGGCTATATATAGCCTTGAGATGTCTTGTTGTAAACACAATTTGAAGTTTAATGAAAAGTGAGTTTTCTCATTAGCTTGGTTGAGAGCTTTATTTCCCATTTCTTGTGCAATTTCTTGTGTCTTTAGAATTTGCATGTTAGGATCATTCAAGCGGTGTTGATTGTACCTCATGTGGAGTGATTCGAATCACGAGCTTAGAAACGAGTTTTCTCTACTCTTGATATTGATCATCAAGGTAATCCGTTCTTAAACTTTTCCTTGGGTCTTGTTCGTTAGCAAGGTTCTTAGATCCAACTCCCAAGGGTTTCTTAACAAACGCCGCCATGGAGGAGAGAGAACAGAGAAAAGTCAAAACTTTTTGACTCTTGACGCCATGATTGGAACCAAAATAATGGTTGTGTCCTTTGTAATTTTTGTTTGAGAATACTAGTATATTCTAAATTAAAATATTAGTTTCCTTGTTCATGTTTAATATAGTTCAACTTTATTATCTAAATTACTATATTTGCCTGTTTGATCAACAATTTGATTATATGATATTTCTATTACGCAACAGTTGCAATCAAAATTAAATACATTTTCTGGGACTATTTTTTTATCGTCACAAAATGAAATCATTAGTGACGTTTTCAAAACCGTCACCAAAATATTTTTTGAGGACGAATATGAACCGTCACTAAATATACTTTTCGTGACGTTTAAACACCGTCACTAAAGGATGTCACGTGACCTCTCCTTCCCTATTCAAGGTCTTTCCGTGACCTTGAATCACCGACACGAAATCATTTTTCACGACGTTTTATGAACGTCGTGGAAATCCATGTATTTCATGACGACAATTAACCGTCACGTGTGCTAATTTTTGTGACGTTTCTTAAACGTCTCGTATACCTTTTGTGATGGGCGCATACGTGACGGCGTTAAAAATGTCACGAAAGATTTTTGTGACGTTAAAAAAAACGTCACGATAAATCGAATTTCTACTAGTGACTCCAAAACGAGTTAGACAACTGAGCATAGCTCATCATTGATCGATCCATGTCCAATAGGGTTCTGTTTCTCCTTTTTGATACACCGTTTAGTTGAGGTGTACCAGGGGCTGAGAGTTGGGACGTGATTTCATGTTCTATCATATAGTCCTGAAATCTCAAGTCCATATACTCTCCATCTCGATCAGATCGAAGTGTTTTGATGGTTTTACCTAATTAATTTTCAACTTCAGTCTTGTACTCCTTGAACTTTTCAAGGGCTTCAGACTTATGTTGCATTAGGTATAAATAACCATACCTTTAATAATCATCTATAAAAGAGATGAAATATTCATACCCTCATCAAGCTTTAACATTCATCGGACCAGAAAGGTCTGAATGTATAAGTTTTAAGGACTCTTTGGCTCTATAACCTTTTCCAGTAAAAGGTCTTTTAGTCATCTTGCCTTCAAGACAAGACTCACATGGTGGTAAAGAATCGTCTTCTAACTCACTTAGAATGTCATTCTTAACCAACCTCTCAATCCTATTGAGATTAATGTGACCTAATCTTAAGTGCCAAAGATAGGTATTTTCCGTGTGAGAAACTTTTTGCCTTTTATTTTGAGTTATAGCATTTTTAAACAACTCGGTATTTAAAACTGTTTAGTTATGGTTGGTCTTAGCACATACAACTTGTTTTCAAGCAAAGCAGAACAAATATTAACACCATTTCTTGAATGAACGCTTCATTTAAAATAAAAGAAATGGAATAAAAATGTTCTAACAAACAAGAAACTGAAATTAAGTTCCATTTAATTTTAGGAACTACGACACATTATCTAATAATATATACATATTCTTGTTTGTAAACAACTTGTGCTCCCCTACCGCCACAATTGAGACGACCTCTCCCGTTCCAACCTTGAGAGTCATCTCTCCGGTGTCAAGCTGCCTCTAGGAACTAATTCCCTGAAATGAAGAACAAGTGTGATTAGTGGCTCCTGAATCCAGTATCCAGGCGGAGTCATCATTCTCCACTAAACATGTATCCAAAACAAGTAAATCATATTTACCTTCGTTGGCTTTCTTCTTTTCAGTCAAGTATTTTGGGCAGTTGCGCTTCCAATGCTCGTCCATACTGCAGTGGAAACACTTTCCTTTCGTTGCAACCTTGGCCTTGCCTTTCTTTCAGCGGCAGCAGCGGAGTCAAGTTTAGATCCCTTACCAATAGCTTTCTTCTTCTTGAAAGTCTTACTTCCAGAAGAAGAGGTTGCAGACTTGGTTCCAGAGGACGAACCTCGGTTGAACCTCTTTGATGTGGCAACATTTTCCTCCCCTTCTTGTCCCTTACATTTCATAAGAGACTGGTAGGTCTGCAGCTCGTTTAAGAGTGTGGTAAGAGTGTACTCCAGCTTATTCATAACCAAATTTCTGCGGAATGGCAGGAAACTCTTCGGAAGAGATTCCAGAATGAAGCTGACCTGACTCTGCTCGTCTATGACAGGCTCGTTCGACTCTGCCACGTTGAAGTGGACCTGACTCTGTTCTCGCACTGAGGAGCCCTCCTTCATGCGGACGTTGTTCAAGTCCCAGAATCAGTAATTAAGAGAACACTCATCTACTCCCCTAAAGTTGGAGATGAGTGAATTCCATCTTGTGAAGTTATGTTCCCTACTCCCCACTCGGTCTCATCCCCAAAATGGTAGGAATATTGAGTCGGCAACTCGAGCCACTCTCACCCATATAGATCAAAGGACGAGTCCTCACTGGCAGGAGTCGATAACTCACTCAGGATTGAAAATGAGTTGTCTGGTCATCCTATGAAATAGCAATCTGTGAGTCAACGGCGTTACATCTAAAGATTGTCTATTTCGTAGTTCGGTCTGATACAAACTCATTGTATAGGATACCCCCACTCGCATGTCTCCCACGAACAACCTGAATCGAGTCGTCTGTAACATTTACAAAGTGGGCCGTATCCATAGTGTTGTTAGGATAAGGTACCCAGCCTTATCCATATACTATAGACCCTTTAGGTTATTCACTGGACATTATCCACTTGTATATCATGGTATATCAAATATATACCCAGTATATATATTGTCCAGGTTACATGAAAATAACCTTGGATGTTTAGTTTATTGAATTTTGGACAATGCAATGCTATGAATTCAACAACAAATTTATTGATATACATTTGATTCTACATAAATACAAACTACGACTTTAGGGCAACACACCCAACAGAGGGAAGCGACCCCCCGGCATCCCTAGGAATCCTCGAAGGATCGAGAGACCTCTGGGATAAAGTCACTAGAAGCCGCTCCCGACGTGGTCCGACGATCCCTCATCTAGATTCGAAAACAAGCACAGAACATCGAGTAGGCCTAGTGAGCCTTGAACGGGGCTCGCCCCATAAGATCTGGATCGGGTCAGGAAGTGATCTTCAACCAAGTGAAGAACGAACTCAGAGTTGTGGGAGTCGGCCCCACCACGCAATACGAACCCTCTAAGATCGCTGAAGAGCCCTTCATAGCCATCATCTTGGCTGTTGATCTACTGAAGGGGTTCAAAGGCCCGCACTTGGACAAGTATGACGGATCGACAGATCTCTTAGACCACGCCACACTGTACCACGACGCGATGCGGCAGTCAGTGTACAATGACGTGGAAAAGTGCAGGGGTTTCTCCGGAACCTTCATCGGACCCGCTCGACCAATGGTTCTATGATCTGTCTCCGCGCTCGGTCGGAATCTACCAGGACCTAACAAGCAAGTTTGTAGACCAGTTCCATTACTCCTGCACCAACAGGCGAACGGAAGCCCATCTCGCCTTGATCAAACAAAAACCAGGTGAGAGCCTGAAGGTGTATATTGCATGGTTCTCGAATGAGAGGCTCCGAGTACCCGATTGTAATGAGAGTGTAGCCCTGTGGGCACTCTCACAGGGCATCAAAGAAAGAAAGCTTGTATGGTTAGGATTAACAGGCACATAGTTGGAGAGGAGATGCTCGCAGCCGAATCCCTAGACAAAAAGCCGGGTGACGCGACTCGATAGGACAAAGGGAAGTTGTTGGAAAGGTCGGCTATGAAGAGAGAGCCTGATGGGGCTCGATTGGACTCAGAGCCGACCGACCACAACGATACAGGAAATACACTCCCACTCGTATCCCAGTGCACCAGATACTCACCCGAATCAATGGGACCCCATCGACAACCTGCTACAATGGTCGAAATGCTCTAAGGGCGACCCTACCAAGAAGGACAGGAGTAAGTATTACAAATTCCACCGAGACCACGGACATGACTATTGGATCGGTATGAAAACCCTAGAGGGGGGGGTGAATAGGGTTTAATGAAACTTTATAAACTTTTTAACACTGTGGGCACAATTTAAACAAATAAGTAAACTTTTTAAGAACAAATGATTTTAACATAAACTATTCAATAAATTAAAAATACAAACACCCTAATTAATTCCACCACCCAAATGATTCAAATATAAATATTGACCATAAACATGAATAACAAATTTTAACAATTAATTTATTACAATTTATAATAAAGAAAATTAATTGCACAAATTAAATAGAAGAGGGTTAGAGAAAATGACACCGAAAATTTATAGTGGTTCGGAAACAACCGGCCGACTCCACTTCCCAAGCTCCTCTTGCGTGTTCCACTAGGAAACTTGACTCTTTCCACGGTAGGAGTCAAACCGGTAGAAAGCCTAATTTTTCTGGGAGCAAGAAGAAACCCGATCATTTCCACGGTTCAAGATCAAACCGTTACAACTGCTCTTTTTCGGGCTCAAGAGCAACCCTTACAAGATTTGGAATATGAAGAACGAACTTACAAACTCTCTCAAATAGTAGATATACAAATGTTTTGCTCACAAATTTGTAAGAAAAATTCTTACAAATAACACCCTCAATTTGGCTAAGATAAATAAAATTGGAAGCACAAATATCTCTCAAATAAAATCTCCCACAATAAATTTAAAAGAACATTGAAGTTTTTGGAGGGATGAACAATAGATAAATGTTGGATAAATGGGGAGAGAAAATGTTGTTAAAATATGAGAGAATGAGAGGTTTAAATAGAGGAGGAAAAGTTTGGAAGAAATTTGAAATCCAAATTAAATTTGGACCATTTGATTTGAAATTATTAAAAATCAAATGGTGTTATTTAATTGAATAAAGTAATAATAATAATAAAAAAAATATTATATATCAATGTGTCAAACGGCTATATATATATATATATATAATAAACAAATATGCATTTAATGTGATGCGATATATATATAAATATATTTATTTATTTATTTACTTTTATTTTTATTTTCCTTAAGTTATCTTCAACGGTAACTTTGTTTTTTTTCTTTGTTTTTTCTTGTATATTTTAACACCATGCCACATGTCAACATTTCATTGGTTCGCTTAGTTGATTCAACCGCCACGTCATCCACTTTGTGTATTTTTCTTGCAACTTCTTTCGACCATAATTAATTCATATGAGCTCCGATTTGAGTAATTCAAAATTCGTTGGAATCGTCATATCAAGCTCTACACTGTGGATACTTCAAAACACTAAAATTCTTTGTTAAACAAAATATGTTTTATCAGTAAATGATATAATATTATTGAAGCTAATAATAAATTTAAGTTTTATAATAATAATTCTAACACACTAGAAATAATTAATACTAAGTGTGTTTGTTATCATCAAAACATTGCAGAGACTTCAAGGATCAGGTCGAGTCCCTTGTCCAAAGGCAATATCTAAAGGAGTTTGTCGGTGAAGGCTCAGAATTAGGGTGTCGTAGACGAAAGTATAACAGTATCAAAGCGCAGCCAAAGCCAAAGTCTCCAAAGAAAAATGACTGCCCGTCGGCTATCCTTACTGTCAGTGGGGAACCAACGAAGGGAGAATCCAGCAATAAATGGAAGACCCTATCCCGACAAGATCGGGGGAAACTCGGAGCATCGGAAGTCTTAACTGTGAAACCAGCCCATCTGGACCAATAGTGACCATCACGGACGAGGAAGCGAACGCCCAGCTCCAACCGTTGAACGACGCCCTCATCATCATCGCTTAGGATCGATCACGTACCCACACATCGGTGCTAGTAGCAGGCGGAAGCTCGACAAACGTCCTACCCTCGACGATGCTGCGCGCACTCGGGTGGGATATCACTAAGCTCAAAAGGTGTGCGTCGGCACTGGTCGGTTTCTTTAGTGAACGAAATCATCATGAAGGAAGCATCGAGCTGCCCCTAACTTTGGGGGAAGGAAAAGAAGCGGTCACTCGAATCGAAGAGTCTGTTGTGATTGACGGTCCCCTAGCCTACAACGCCATTCTCGAAAGACCAGCGATACACCACTTTAGGGCTGTTTCGTTCACTTATTACAAAACCAAGAAATTTCCCACTCCAATAGGATGGGGACACTGGATGTGAGTGATTGTGTGTTGAGTACCTTGAATGAGTCCTTGCATTGTTGTTTGCGCTAGTCTAGATGTGAATGTCTGCTTTCATTGGTTCTGGCCAGCTTTACGTTTTGCTCGGTTAACTTTAGAAAGAAAAAAAAAACAAATGAATACTATTATATTTGTCAACGTTAGACTAGGTTATGCTTAAATGTTGTCTGTTGTTGCTGAGATTTACTAATTGAGGTTGGCTAGAATGTTGTGAAGCATCTGTTGGATTTTATGTTTCTGAGTGTGATTGCTGTGTCGATGTTTCTGAGAATGTTGGACGGGCTTCTATCGCCATCCCTAGTTGAGTAGTATGTATAGATTGCTGTGGTTTTGTTTGAAATGACTATGTACATAAGGCATACATTATACTTGATGATTGTAAGATGATAGTCTTGCTGCATCTGTTGTATGCTAGAAAGTCGCGTGTTGTGCTAATCGTGTGAGTATAATGTCTTGCATTATGAGAAGACTGGTTGTGGTTA
>NW_019104844.1:131889-144228 GCF_001995035.1 Momordica charantia | reverse complement strand
GTTTATGCAAGGATATGCACAACTGTCCTTTCTTGAACCCAGCTCGAACCCGGTCTCCGGCCCGACCTGTACACCTGAGCGGACCTGCACAAGAAAGCAAACACTTCGACGCTCAATTCAGTATAAGTCGAGTTCTCGGTTTAGTTCGAGATGAATTTTCGTACCTGAGTGTGAAGTGAAGCCCTTTATTTATAGGTGGCATACCCGACAATCTCGCGACGGTTATACCCGACAATCTCGCGACTGACGGTTACTTATCTTCCCTCACATCGGACGTGTCGGGACATACGGTAGGTTGGACCGCGACCAGGTCGCACATCGGCCTTTTATACTTAGCCTTAATGACGGTGTCCGGTCCTCTCATTGGATCGATCTCTACCTGGCTCTCCAATCATCTTTAAAGCACCAATGGTTGTCCTCCACGTGTCCAAGGTATTTTTACACCCAAACACAACTCTCTTTCAAAACCTACTAAAAAATCAACATAGAGACACCAACTCACTAAATAATGAAACATTTTCTCATGTATTGTTGGACTTGGATTAATTTAAAAAATTTTGCATCTAATTGACAAGAAATGTTTCACAATAACGCAATCAAAACATGGATGGTTTTCAAATCAGATAACAGCACCTTGGATGCGATTGGACATTACAAATTCTAAATAATAAAGGTAAGATTTTGGGCATTACAAATTCAGTACATTCCAGGATGGACCATAGAGCACCATTCGTTTGATAAACCAAACAGTGGCTGCAAGCTCTTAATTCAATTTTTGGTTAGTCTGATGAGGCATACAGAAAATTAGACAATGGAGTACTTCCTGCAATCCAACATATCCCACACATCGCAACTTAATCTTCAAGAAAGTCAGAACCACAATTAAATCATCCCTAATTTCACTTCAAAACCAAATATGCACATTGCAATTTAATCATCAAGAAAGTCAGAACAACAATCAAGCCATCCCTAATTTCACTTCAAAACCAAATATGCACGATCGTAGAATAGTAAATAACAAGAGAAATGCTAGACACTTGAAAAGACGCTAGGTAAATAGAAGTTGGATAAAGTGTTAGGGTTTTCCTTACCCATGGCTCCTTCAACAACTCCGACAGTAACTTGAACCAAGCAGCTATCTCGCGCCATATAGTCCTTAAAGAAATACAAAAAATTCGTATTACACAGGAACACAAATCTAATCTAATGACAAGAAAAATCTATGCACGAGAGAGAGAATTTACCTAAATCCGGTGACTACCACCCGAATCCGGCGACAATAGGCGACGACTGCCACCACACCTAAGTTCTAGCGACTAATACCACGAATCGGATGACCGCAAGCAATATTTCGACTGTGATGAGGGGTGGTTGTAGCGATGGGGAGAAAGGAGGCAGAATCGAACGAAAAAATGGGTAACTTGTTGGGATTGGAGACAAAATAATGGAAAATAAAAGAATGAAAAATAATTGTGAAGGTTATTGGCCAGGGCCCAAATTATTAGAGCATTTTGTTTTAGCACAGCATATATGTTGATACTTTTAGGTTTTGGGGTGTGCCGTGAAGAAAAGAAACAAAAGGGTGGATGCACATCTTGATAGAACTTGTGGCAGCAGGTAGTAGTGAGGCAGAGAGACAAGAGGAAGAACATTTTGGATGTAGTGCGTCGTCGGTGATAAGATGAAAAATACACCCATATTTTATATATTTATTTTACATTTTTTTAATTTATTATGTTTAAATATTTGAATTTAATTATAATTTAACATTTTATGATAGATTGAAGATATTCAACAATAATAATTTAACAGCGCAATTTTAGAGGATAATGCGGACTCCACCAAATTGGGGAGAGCTGAATAGGTAAAATACAAACACAATTATTATGGCTGGACACTTCAATTTGACAATTATGTATTTTTAGAATATTTTGGTAAATAAAGAGATATAATCAAAGTACGAAACATAATCATTAATTGATTAGGAATTCTTTAATTTAATTTGTTTTCTTTTAAATATGATATTCCCAATTAGTTAGGAATTCCTTATTAGAGATAATTCCTCTTTGTAGGAGGATAAAATTAATCTCTATAAATAGAGAAGCATTATTGGGAGATCCATCATTTCAGTTCCAACGAAAAACTCTTTTCCCCAAAATTCAGTTATCTCCCTCTACCATGAGTGGCTAGGCTTTAATTATTCCAACTGAAGGGTGATTCAAGTTCAATTGTAAGTTTAGGAGGCTCAAGTTAAGATAGAGATTTCTTCTTTTTCAAGTATTCTTTGTTTTTTGTTTTTATTATTTATGAACAGTTTATATTAATTAAATTGACACCTTAATTCATATTAATTGTTCTACTGCTATCCATGAGTTTGTGATTCGTAATTGTCATGAATGATTGAAATAAGTGGTAAGGGGTTGGCTTATGTGTGTGTATTTATGGTTTTTCCATGTTTACATAGCTGGCATAATAGACTCTAAGGGAAACAAAGGGACAAAATTAATTAACTTGCAACTATCTTAAATTAATTAATTTTAGTTTAATTATTCTCATTATCCTTAATGTTATTCTTTGATTAATATGGAACGCTATCATGCCCAGTTGATTAATTAATAAGATTTAATTTTGATGCTTGGTCTAAATTAATTAAATTAGGAGAATTAAAACTTACCACGGCTGTTCCGAGTAAGTAGACTAAGTTCTTGAATCAAAAAACTAATTTTGTGTAAAGCCTATGATCAAGATTACAATTGGATGAAAATCACACCATTGGATTGGAAGTTTGGTAAGATTGACTTTCGTTTTTCTTTTAGTTTATCTTTTTAAATTTCAAAATTTAAATACAAAACCCCCCATTTTTTGAACTTTGAGAAATTAATTTCATTAGTTCCCTTGGGATTCGACCTCGTTTCACTACTTCTACAAGTTAGATTTAGTAAAATCAGTAATTGTTTTGGACGGCCTCTACAACCCTTACCAGTCGGCAACTCGTGTTTGTGTCTATACGTGAGGTTTTTCATTCTTGTACCTAAGTATTATTGGGGTTAAATACTTAGATGCTAGGGGGCTTTTGTTAGGACCTCTACGGGATATTTTTAGAAAGAGTTTTGTATTCCAATCCTTAAACAATTATTAGTTTGGACATACCCTTGGTGGTGAACCAATATAATTTGTTGTATCGTTATTCTTGTGCTTTACCATTTTTCTTCCTATTTGCATGATGTGGTTTTGTTGGATATTTTTCTGTGGAAAGAGAAATTATACATCACCGTTAATATCCCAACAAGTGGTATCAAAGCTGTAGGGTTGCAGTATAATAGGAGACAAATATCACGCACACCATTATTATGAAGAGGTTTTGAAGTTCACCAGAGAGAATTTCAGTTTTTGGAAGATGCAGGCAAAAGATCTTCTTACGTGCAAGAAGATACACAAGACTTTGGGGGATAGACCAATGGAGATGATAGACAAGGATTGGAAAGAGATGGATGAGCAGGCCGTTTTGAACATCAGGATATCTTTGTCAATGAATGTTTGCAGTCTCATGGCGAAAGAGACAATTGCAAAAGAGTTGTTGAAGGCCTTGCAAGATAGATATGAAAACCTTCTGCCAATACAAAAATACTTTTATGGACGAAATATTTTAATATCCACATGGAGGAGGGAACCTCGGTGAATTCCATATTTATGAGATCACCGATATCTTGAACATATTAGAAGGGATAAGTGTCAAGATTGATGAGGTGAAGGCTATGAGGTTGATGACATCTTTAAAGATTGCGGTGTCGAATTCATTAGGGGATAATAGCTTGAAATTTTCAGCTATTTGTGATGCCGCCTAATATAAGCGGCATTGCTCCATCAGGCTTTCGCCCATTGTGGAAAATTCTCCACTACTGCCTCCCGTAGGAGTCTGTGTCTTACCCTCATTGATAATAGCTAAAAATATTACCCGTATGCTATTATTTCAATTTCCTGAATGGTCCAAGGATTTGAAAAATTGGAATAAAGAAAGGCGTTTTCTGATCCCTTGAGCCACGTGGTGCTTGTGTGGGGAGTGTGCCACGACGAAACAAGGGAATGAAAGGCCGCTTTGCGTTGGAAGCTCTTTACCCTCCCCATAATGAGGGCTCTGTAGTCTTGGGGAGCGTTGAAGCTTGCTTCTTCTCCAGAGTTTTCTTGGTCATCAATACGACCTGTCCTTAATAGAACCGATCTGATTCTCTGAACAATCGGAATTTCGTACCTGTCTCTTATACACATCTGTCCTTAATAGAACCGATCTGATTCTCTGAACAATCGGAATTTCGTACCTGTCTCTTATACACATCTGTCCTTAATAGAACCGATCTGATTCTCTGAACAATCAGAATTTTACACTTCTGTCGGATCCTCCCTATCTCCTGATCGAGCTTGTGTAGGTAGATGTTGCCTGGTAGGGTCGATAGTAGTATAATGTGTGGGACGGGAAGCCCGAAGAAATTTAGGGAAAATGTCTGCATCTACTTCAGGGGCAAAAAACAGGTTTGAATCAGTGTTGGTCGCTCAGAACAAAGGAAAGAAAAAGATGAATTACAATGGGAAGCAGCAACATAGATATAATATGAACAGTGGGAGTTCCAGCGGAGAAGTGAAGTGTTTTTACTGCCACAAGAAGGAACACGTTAAACACCTTTGTAGGAAGTTCAAAATAGATTATGAGAAGGGGAACAATTCTACAAACGTTGTAATAAAAGATGAACGGATTGAAGAGTTTTTCGCTTGTGTTCAGAGGAACATATCTTTAGACCAGTGGGTAGTGGACACTACAGCATCAGTGCATGTTGCTTCAAATAGACGTTGGTTCTCATCTTTTGCTGCAAGTGATTATGGCTCGGTGAAGATGGAGAATGAGAGTATCTCCAAGGTGAGAGGAATTGGAGATGTTTGTTTGAAGGTATGCAAAGGGGCCGAGTTGGTGCTACGAGGCGTCAGGTATATTTTTAGCTTCAAATTTAATTTGTTATCCGCAGGGAAGCTAGATGATGATGGCTACAACAGTGAGTTTGTTGGGGGTTGCTGGAAGCTCAAAAGGGAATCCAGGGTGGTGGCGACATGCCACAAGAGATCTTCTGGTTGAGGTTGAGGTTGCTAGGGGATCTGAGAGACAGAGGATGCACATAGTAGTTGTAGATGGTTGAGCGCGAGACTTGAAAAAATCAGCAACATTGAAAACCAGGACAGATTAGAAGAATCTGCCATCAGTTCAAGTACAACAGCTAGGAAGTAGAGGAAATGGTAAAGGAAACAACTCAGCAAGGTGTTCAACACGTTGTCGATTTCAAGCCCCAGTTGACAGACGGTTTGGCGAGTTGATGAAGTCGTATAGGCGAGAGAGTGCAACGAGGGAGAAGACTACAGTTGATACTAAAGTCAAGGGTGATGTCTCTATAAAGGCAACAGACTTGGGTGGGAGATCCAAGTCATGAAGGGAATCTTCCTTCAGAGGTCGTTGGGTTCGATCGAGAAAGGAAGCGACAGAGACCACTTAGATCGAGTGGGAGCACGTGGTTGTGACTCTAACATCTGGAAGACAAGACCACATAGGATTGCTCAGTCTCGGGGCAATCACAGACGAAGCTTGGATGGGACCGAGCAATTGTTGAGTCAGTTACTATTGGTGCAGTTAGAACTCAGCCTTGGCGAGGTTGCCAAGATAATGGAGCACTGTTGTTGCAGTGGGAGGTGAAATTGTTCTTTTGTCTCCAAGTGTGAGATTGTTGGGATTGAAGACAAAATAATGGAAACTAAAAGAATGAAAAATAATTGTGAAGTTTATTGGGCCAGTGCCCAAATATTAGAGCCTTTTGTTTTAACACAATATATATGTTGATGCTTTTAGGCTTTGGAGTGTGCCGGGAAGAAAAGAAACAAAAGGGTGGATGCACATCTTGATAAAACTTGTGGCGACAGGTAGTAGTGAGGCAGAGAGACAAGAGGAGGAACATTTGAGTTGTAGTGCATCGTCGGCAACTCGTGTTCGTGTATATCGGTGAGGTTTTTCATTCTTGTACCTAAGTATTATTGGGGTTAAATACTTAGAAGCTAGAGGGCTTATGTTGGGTCCTTTAGGGAGAGTTTTGTATTCCAATCCTTAAACAATTATTAGTGAATTACCCACATCTGAGTGGAATACTGGACGTAGGACTTATTGGTGAACCAGTATAATTTGTTGTGCCGTTATTCTTGTGGTTTTCCATTTTTCTTCCTATTTGCATATTGTGGTTGTGTTGGATGTTTTTTTGTGGAATGGGAAATTATACATGACTGTTAATTTCCCAAAATAACTGAAGGGTTTCGCGGTGAAGATTAACAGCGAGAGCGACGACGACGGGATGGCGCCGACATGGCAAAGGAGCAACAATGGAATGGCAATGGAACGGGGGAGGATCAATGACGGCACGACGATCTGTTGAAAAGACTGGCGACGGCAAGGGTTTTCCAAAATCAAAAATGAAATTGCGAATGATAAAACGAAGGGAACTGGGTTTCTAATTTTAAACTTTCAGCGACACCTTTTTTTAAGTGTCGCTAAAAACACTTTTTAGAGACAGAAATTTTACAGTGTCGCCAAAAATATTTTTAGTGACATGCTCATTTTTTAATGTTACTAAAAAGTTTTGCAACGACAATCACATAATGTCGTTGAAAATATTTTCAGCGACGTAGGCAGACCATTGTCGCTAAAACTCAATTTTTGAGACACCACAAGGCGTCACTGAAATCATTTTTAGTGACGTTATTCATGTAATGTCGCTAAAAGAGCGTCGCAAAAACTCCTTTTTCATAGTGCATATTGAATGAAAGTAAATTATTTTATAGATAAAAGAATTTGAAATAAACAAACGAGATAAACACTAAATACTGAATTATATATTTAATAAGAAACAACTCATAATATTGATGTAATATTTGGAAACAGAGTTGTTTTGGCCAGTAGGAGTAAATGAAAGTAATAAGTAGTGAAGAAGAAACTAGGTTAAATGAAGGTTGGAGTAACAATTAAATTTTACCTTTCATGGTAAAAAAAATAAATAAATGGTACAAGATTCCTACTTTTAAGCCACGCCACACTCAACGCAGAAACACAAGAAAAGATTAAAACAGAAGACAAAAAAGAAACTTTTTAGGACTTTTAAATATAATTTGATATAGAAATGAGTGATCACGGAGTGCATAAGAAAAGCCTACAAGAGGAGCAAGTTCAAATCAGCTCAAATGAAGCTTATGCTCAAAGTCAACCCAATCATTATGCCACAAGGTCCAATCACAAGAGCTAGAACTAAAAGACTACAAGAAGGGTTGAATGGTCACTTTCAAGCTAAGGTGTTCACACTTGGTGAAAAGTTGCATCCCTTCAAGCTTGAAAAGACATCTTGTCATCCAAAAAACTTCATGAATCTAAAAATCCAGATTAATCCACATATTTAATGTATTATGTTTTTTTTAAATCCATATTTTGCATTTAAAAAGGTTCATTAATAGATTTGAAAGGGTGGTGGCTGTATGTAGACTATTTAGGCCAAGAATTGTGTCCTTTCATGGTGTCTTTCCAATTTCTATAAATAGGGATGTACATTTGTCTTTCAAAGACAACATTTGATGAATGAAATTTCAGATTGAGTTTAGTCTCTCTCAAGCTTTAAGCTTTTTTTGTATTATTGTGTTTAGAATGCATGTTTAGAACTTTCAATCTAGTTTGATCAATTAGGTTGTGGAGAGTTCGAAATCTTGAAGATATGACAAGTTCTCTTTTCTTCTTGATCTTTGATCATCTTACCAAGCATAAATCCGTTTAACTTTCTTGTCGTGGGTTCATCATCTTATTATTGGGGTTATTCTTATTATTGTCTTGGGGGTTCACCTCGAATAGGGGAGTTCTCATGCATAATTGAGATAGTTCCTGTAACGCCCCGCGTTACTCAGGTCAGATTAACCTCAAGCCACGAGATTTTAGTCAAAAATTTATTTTAAAGTATTTAAATTGTCTTACCTTATTTTAATGAATTTACTATCACTTTTGTCCCAATCAAATATGAACGAAACTTATCAAATGCGAAAACAACAGCCAAAGGTTCTTTCTTAGTCACAATATACTTTAACTGACTACTATTCAATGTTTTACTTGCATAGTAAACCGGATGAAGAAATTTACCTTTTCGTTGACCCAAAATCACACTTACAGCAAAATCACTTGCATCACACATTAGTTCAAACGACAAGTTCCAATCTGGTTCAATTATGATAGGTGCTAAGCTAAGTGCATTCTTAAGTGTCTCAAAAGCTTTCAAACAATGCTCATAAAAAACAAATGGTCAATCCACTTCCAACAACTGACACAAAGATTTAGAAAATTTTGCAAACTCTTTTATAAAACGGCGGTAGAAACCCGCGTGTCCTAAGAAACTTCTAACACCTTTTACAGTTGTGGGAGGGGATACTTTGGCAACCATATCTATTTTGGCCCTATCAACCTCAATTCCTTTTTCTGAAATTCTGTGACCTAAGACCCTTCACGTACCATAAAATGGCACTTCTCCCAATTAAGCACGAGGTTAGTCTCTTCAGATCTTTTTAAAACATTCTATAAGTTCTCTAAACAAACATCAAACGACTCACCAAACACAGAAAAATCATCCATGAAAATCTCTACCGTGCTTTCTATCATGTCAGATAAAATAACGGTCATTTTGGAAGGTAGCAGGAGCGTTACAAAGCCCAAACGGCATCCTTCGGAATGCAAATGTCCCATAGGGACACGTGAACATGGTCTTTTCTTGGTCCTCCGGGGCTATAGTAATCTGGTTGTAACCAGAATACCCATCGAGGAAAGAATAGCACTCTTTCCCTGCAAGACGATCAAGCATTTGATCAATAAAGGATAATGGAAAATGGTCTTTTCGAGTTACCTTGTTTAAGCGACGGTAGTCCAACACTCTCCAACCAGTCACCATTCTAGTTGCAATCAATTCGTTGTCGTCATTTGTAATCACCGTCATACCACCCTTCTTGGGAACGCATTGAACCAGGCTAACTCAGCTGCTATCCGAGATGAGGTAGATCACTCCAGTATCTAACCATTTAATGATTTCATTTTTGACCACCTCTTTCATTTTGGGGTTAAGCCTCATTTGGCACTCAATAGAATTAGTGGCTCCTTCTTCTACGATGATTTTGTGCATGCAAAAAGTATGGCTAATTCCTCTAATGTCCTCTATTGTCCATCCAATAGCCCTCTTATACTTAGATAAAACCTGCAAAAACAAAGATTCATGTTCATTAGACAAATACGAAGAAATGATAACGGACAAAGTATCGTTTAAACCCAAATGAGCATATTTTAAATGAAAAGGTAGGGATTTCTTCTCCAGTTCTGGAGATACAATGATGGAAGGTTGCAAGGTCTTCAAATCCGCTATAGTTGGCTGCAAAAACTCAAAACACTCAAATTGGGGCAAAATTGCGCCATTTTGGCTTCTTTTTCTACGATCTCCAAATCTACTTTTAAGTCTTCCACCATCATTTGCTAGAGTTCCTCTATGATTGCCCCTATTGTAAAGCACTCCTCGACTTCATCCAGGAGACGCATCGCATCAAGGACATTGAAGGTTACCTGCTCATCATTGACCTTCATAGTGATCTCTCATTTCGTAGCATTCAATATTGTATCTCCAGTTGCTAAAAATGGCCTCCCTAGAATAATCGACACCTCAAGATCTGCTTCATAATTCAAAATTATAAAATCGGTGGGAAAAATAAACTTACCAACTTTAACAAGCACATCTTCTAATTTTCCTTTCGGTTTCTTTATGGACCTGTCAGGTAGTTATAAAGTGAAAGTAGTGAGACAAGTTTCTTCTATATCTAACTCTTTAATGACAGATATAGGCATAAGATTAATGCTCACTCCTAAGTCACACAATGCTCTTCTTAGGTTCTTACCTCCTATTGGGCAAGGGATAGTGAAACTACCTGGGTCCTTACACTTAACAGGCAATGGATTCCCCAGAGCATCACTATTACACATTATTAAGGCTACCGTCTCATGCTCACCTAACTTCTTATTCCTAGATATGATGTCTTTGAAAAACTTGGTGTAGTTAGGCATTTGTTCTAAAGCATCTATGAGAGGTATATTTATATGCAACTGTTTTAGAATCTCAAAGAACTTCTTAAAATGACTATCCTGATTCTTTTTAACTAGCCTTTGGGGGAAAGGTGGAGGAATCTTAATATTACCTACCTGTGGGGCAGTGTTGGGCATTACTTGTTTACCTTTATCCACCTTCTTACCTTTTTCTTCTGAACTTAGGGGTTCTGCTTTCTCTTCTTGTTGTGGATTGGAGGTGGATGCAGGAACAGGTGTAACTGCATCACTTCCTTCGTCTGGAAGTGAGGGTCCTTCATAACTTAGTCCGCTTCTTGTGATAACCGTCTTACAATGTTCCTTTCCCTCACGACCTCGCTTCGGGTTCTCTGTATGTCCAGGCCATGTACCTTAGGGTCTAGATTTTTGGTCATTTGCTATTTGCCCCACTTGTATCTCCAAGTTCCTTATCGCAGCATCAGTTCTTGTCATAAACTCTTTTGTTGAAGCTTCACTTCTTGTCATGAATTCTTTCATCATGGCCTCCAAACTTGCGTTGCTACCATCTTTCTGAGTAGTATTTTGACCTCTTTGCTGATTGTATTGTTGTGGACGCGATGCCAGTTGAGTTAGAAAACCAAGAGAAGTGTAGTTTTGCTGGTATTTTTGAGCAAGTGCTTGCGCACTGCTACTAGCTACTCCTTGGTTACTCCAAGAAAAGTTTGGATGGTGCCTCCATCCAGGGTTGTAAGCGTTTGAATATGGCTTGAAATTTTGCTGGGAACCTTGACCTACATAGAAAATAGACTCTGGATTAGCTGGACAGTTCTCATACAAGTGGTTATCACCATAATAGACACAGATACATCTGAAATTTGTAAACAGGAGAGGTTTCAGGTATTGCCGAAACGTGTCAGCTGGATTAACATCTGGTTCGTAGCCGCCATTTGGGCTTGTATTGAAGCTACTGTATCTAACTCAAAGACTCCGACTGATACTTGCTTCTTTGGCAATAGCCTTCCTATTTCGCATTGGTCATTAATGTCTGTCATCTAGTTTAAGATATCAACGATCTCATTAACCGACTTTTCTAACAACGAGCCATTGGCTACGGTGTTCAACATCATTCTCGATGAACGATCCAATCCTCTATAGAATTGTTCAATCTGCACACATGCGGGCAATCCATGGCTCGGGCATCTTCTCGGTAATTCCTTAAAATGCTCCCAAGCTTCTTGAACTGTTTCGTTCTTCTTTTGTCAAAAAGACACAATGTCTTCTTGAAGGTCTGGTTCCTGGTCAAAGTGTGGTACTTTGCCAAAAATTTCTCTGTTAGTTCCGCCCATGTGTTGATAGAATTTGGTTCTAGTGCGTTTAGCCAAGTCCTTGCACCAGTCCTGAGAGAAAAAGGAAACATTTTTAATCTTAGTGCATCCTCATAGACACCAGGAAGTTAAAATGAATTCGCTATTTCAATAAAGGATTTGAGATGGGAGTAAGGATCTTCGTTAGTCAGTCCTTTGAATTGGCCCATCGTCTGTAACATCTGGAACATGACTGGCTTGAGCTCGAACTATGCAGCTTGAGGTAAAGGATTATTTATCCCAAAATTTAGGTTGTGGAACGCATGAGTAACATAATTCTGCATGACTTCATCTCGGTTATCTGCTAGGAGGATCGRATTAGGCACTTATCCTGCTCGGTTTTCTACTCCTTCACCTGCCATATCTCCATTCACTAGTGGATTTTGCGGCGGTGGAGAATCTTGTGGATTTTTATTCATCTCGATGGTATCTTCTTCAATTTCTACTTCTTCAACTTCTTTCTCTTTTTGATTTTCTCAACATTTTCTCAACCTCTGCTCACGCCTTATCCTCTTAAGGGTTCTTTCAATCTCTGAATCAAAGGTCAACCAACCAGACCATGTGCTCATACAAAACTCCCTTAAAGGTTAGATATTACAATTAAGTCCAATGACAGCGGTATGCAACAATCAAACAATGAAACAATTCACTTGAAAAGAATATGAATTGAAAACTTAAGTCCCCGGCAACGGCGCAAAAAACTTGTTGGGACTTTCTCTACCTTTAAAAAGATTAGAGACTCGTACAAGCGCACACAGTCACAAGTAATACTCGGAAGTAATCCAAGGTCGAATCCTCAGGGACTTGTTGCTTTTCAAAATCAAGTAATGCAGTGAAATAGTTCAA
>NW_019104844.1:95415-107960 GCF_001995035.1 Momordica charantia | reverse complement strand
CACCTCGCAAAGAGGCGACACGTCTAGTGCCCCAGATTCGCTCCTGGAGCGCTTCTCCCTGGAGCGCTCCCCAGTAGAATCCAACTCGATCACCGGAGTTGGAACTTCAGAGGATGGCCCAGCCTGGTCCTGAACCGCAGGTTGATCCACAGCAGGAGTCACTGGATCAGAGCTTTGAACGGTCTTAAGGGCGTGAGCACGACCCTTAGACTTGCGCTTCACGCTGCTCGTGAATCCACACACCATGGCTGCAAGGCAAGTAAAACAAAAAGTCAGAAATGAAAGTTAAAATAAAAATAGAAGTAAGGTCGAGCTCGACTTACCGAGTTAGGAGTTTGGCCTTGAAGCTTCGATTGGACGAACTAAAGGGTTGTAGTCCAACAGCCCCGACTCTAGGAGCAGTTTGTCAGTCACCAAAGTTCCGATCTTCCGACCCCTTGGGAAATGGTCTTTGTAAAACTTGAGGGTGTCGAAAGAGGCTTGTGTGAACTCGGGAATCGGTTTGATCGACACTGCACAAGACAGAAAAGATTCAAGTTAGACATGAAAAAAGAAGAACGGAAAGATTTAAAGATGTAAGCATAACGACCTCATACCTAGGTTCCCAAACCTAACAGGCACATCATAGAAGGGACGACCTGATTCGTCCTTTGCCAGCCATTCACCTGAGGCAAAGAACCACTTCCCTACCCATCCTTTGATGGAGGTCGGCCCCTTGACTATACCACCTGCGCCTTTCCTCGCGCACATATAATACCGTTCTGGTTTTTTAGCTATCCTCTTGGCCTCAAAGCACCCAAGAAGTTGGTCAACACTTAGTAGCTTGGCCTCATCCTCGTCCCGAGCTCGCAACCAAAAAAGAATGGCCAAGACAAAAATGACACCACACCCATTGGGGGCCACTTGAGCAGGAGCCAGTCCAGTTCGGTTTAAGAACTTATGGGCAAAAGGATGAAGGGGATGTCTGAGGTCGTACTCAAACATTTTTAAATAAAGAGTGACCCATCCCTCTGGGGGATTTTCAGCTCTTTCCCCCTCCTCCGGAATCTTAAGAAGAATATCATTCGGAATTTTAAACCCCCTACGGAGGGGCCCGAGATAGTACTCGGGCATTTTTGAAGGGTATTCCAAACCCTGGCCCGAGGTGGAGGTGTCACTATCTTCTCCATCATCCGAAAACCTAAAGTTTTCTATTTCTTCCAGCTCGGACTCTAACCTAAGAGCTAGGACCTCCCCAGAATCACTTGGTTTGGGGGGCGAACTGCTTATAGTCCGACCTGCGCTGCCTAGGCTATCACTACTTGAAGAGGAAGACAAGAAAACTACCATATTTGAAAGAAGAATAAAAGTAAGGAAAAGTGACTGACCTACAAAAGGGTTCGAGCTGGTTTCATATCGAACTCCAGAAATTCAGGGAACGTAAGATTTGACCTGAAGTCTCAGGACTATTTATAGCTAATCGGAAAATCCTCTGCGCCGTACACGTGTGATAAACGAGTGGCTAGGATCACCTCGAAATTTGTAACAGCGGAATACTCAAGTGCTCCGACAACCTAGCAGATCGAAACGTCTTCGGTAACGGTCATATTCTCCTTACGAATTAAAAGTCGCCACGTGTCCATAATTGATTCGGATCAACTTCTCTGCCAGGTCGAGATCGAACCTCACAGAAAGGGGGCCAATGTTTGGGGGTAAGAATACCTTGGACACATGGAGGATGCTTACTAGTGTTCAAGGATTAAATATCCCAGGTCCACCTCGGCCCTGCCGAAGAGGTCGGGTTCACCCATCGGGAACAGGCTAAGTATGCATGCCGAAGTCCGATCTGTTTGGGGTTCGATCTACTCGGAACCCGACAGGTCCGATATGAGAAAAAATATATAACCGCCGGTCGTGTGTACTGTCAGATCCACCACCTATAAATAAAAGGCCTCATTTCACGCTCAGGTATGAAATCTCACCTCGAACTAAATACGGAGTCCGATCTATACTGACTTGAGCGTCGGAGAGTTTACCCTCTTGTGCAGGTTCACTCTTGGGTTCAGGTCGAGCCAAGGACCGGGTTCGAGCTAGGTTCATAGAACAGCGTTGTGCAACTCTTTGCATAAACATCTCAGATGTTAGTTCGGTAGAACTTTACGTTGTCTCATCTTATTGAAGGCATTAGGAATAACATTCATTCAATAAAAAGTTGCATCCATATCATTGGTCAAGAATGATAGTCACAAGTCTCTTATTATTAGACTAGTTGAAGATAAGGGTGTCACAAACTGTGTTGTCGAATGAGTTGAGGAAAGAGTACCGAATGTAAATATCAACATTTATCGTAGATATGAGAGTGCAATACAAGCACAGTCTACACTAGATAGCATTGTTGTTATAGATACTCTCATTGATCTCATGTATGGAAGTGAGACATCATTACACACCACATCTCACCATAAACACAAGGAACTCATTTCGTCGTTCGTATCAAAGTTGATTGAGAAAAATCCAAGTAATGTATATATATTTATTGCTACTGTAGTGTTGATGTATATGTGTATATTTACCAAATGTTATCATGCAGGAACGTATGTGTAATTTTATAAACTTGATCATTACCATACATTTTTTTATTGATTTTTCAACTATTCAATTTAGTTGCCCATGAGATCGACGCCAGAGACAGATTCAAATTTTTTTTTTAGTTTAGATGGGATGATGTGGGGGGTGCGTGAAGTAAAGAAGATGGGAGAAGATGAAGATGCTCCTAAACCCTAATTTTTTAAATTAATTCAAACGTAAGACTTAAATTTTCCAAACCCCAAAGCCTAATAAATAAACCCAAACCAATCCTATCCTTTGATACAAGATATAAAAGCATGGTAAAAAAACATTTGGGACAACTCTAATGACTATATTAAAAAATAGTCAAAAGTATCCAATATCATAAAAATGGCTACCGTTATAATTCAATACTAGAATAAATTTAATGTTGACAAATATATCCTCTCACCAAAATAGATAAAATTATCCTACAACTTGATCTTATGGCAAAAGTAGCCTTGAAACAACTTTTTCTACAACTTGATCTTAAAAAATAAAATTAAACTTCAAACTTTCAAAAATAAAATCCGTTAAATCAATACTCTGAAATAAAAAAAGATTAAGATGTAGAAAAATATGAAAAAAAACTAACAAAACGTAAAATCAGCGGAGAAAAGTGAAAATGAGTAAAAAAAATAGGATTGAAAAATAAAATAATGTTTTTAAAACTATGAGGGGTAGCTATATTGGGAGACACGATAATTAATACCGTGGCAACCTTCAAACTCACGAACCGTCTCCTTCTTCCCCAAAAAAATGTAATCCATCAAAAAAGAACCTACAAAGAATGTTACAAAATAAAGGTAAGGACAAACAGCAGAAAGATAACGCTGGAAACGTGGTGAAGCACTTAGATGAGGATGAAGCTAAGGTATTTTCTTATTCATACGTCGTATATAATAATACTTACGTAGTATTGAAAGTAGTTTACCTACACCATAATGAGCGACTTACTTGCACCATTTCATTATTTAGTTTTTACCATGCTTAAAGATACCCCTTCACAAGGGGAAAAAACATCGATGGATGCATTTTGTTCGAGCTAGTTTTTGAGCAATTTAGATGGAAAGGAATCGTTGAATAATTCAAGAAAAGGAGCTCCCTTTGGTCGCTTGTTTGAACCTTTTTTTTTCTCGTGGTGTAAATGTTCACCTCTCCTCCATCATACTATAGTTTTACAATATTGATATTCAATTGGAGATATTTTTTATAAGTGCCCCGAAAAGATATTTCTCCCTTTTGTACATTCTATTCTCAAATTTCAAATATCAGTGAAATTATTTGTTATTAAAAGAAGAAAAAGAAAAGAAACGAAAACCACTTGTGTTCCAAATTTATTTTTTCACCAAACCAAATCTGACCTTTGGAAAAGCATATTTGAAAAGCCTAATAAAAACCATTTTTGTTTCTGTTAAGAATTTTGGTAAATTATTGAAGATTATTTTGAACCCAACCTTGTGGCAGAGAAGACATTTCGAATCCATTTAAGCTTAATGGATCCCAGGATTGTCTTTCTTCTGTATTTGTTTTACTTTTTTGGATTTTTTTCTTTATTATTATTTTTCTAATTATCCATGAGTATATAGACCAACTTGCGCACACCTCGACTAATTTTATGGGACAACCGCTCGACCCTACAACATTTGGCCACCAAATGCAACTTTTTTGGAACTTTATTAACTTTGGAATTTCATTAGTATTGTGAGAGCACAAGCCCAAGCTTCATATGCGTTAGCCCAACCTTTTCTTCAAGTAACTCTATTTACTTGTAATTGCATTCTACTTACTTTTTATTTTGTTTCATTATTTTGTTTCATTTTAATATGGAGAGTCAGAGGTTTGCTCCCCTATACCCAAGAGCACCCGCGCCCGCTCGAACATCCGAATCCAAGAGACATCAACAGTTTTTGGTACTAAGTTCACCAAAAGGTTCGAACTTGAAAGCTCTAAGACCAAAATACTCAAAGCCCTTGCAAACCGAATTGCCCCTTGAATCACCATGGATGTTGCACTCAACTTTATTTACTTGTAATTGCACTCAACTTAATTATGTTTAGCAATCAGGATTTCCTTTTAGGTTAATGTCTTTGGAGGACTGTTTTAGGAACTTATTTTCACAAATATCTAAAGTTTTTCAATATTACCCTTTTAGATTTATGCATCTAGAATTTTTTTATAATACCAATTTTACCCTTACTTATTACATTTACATTTATTATAGTTATTTTTTCAAATCTAAAAGATTTAAATCTCTAAATTGTAATCATATTCCTTTAATTATTGTGGGCCCCATACAAATTTTCAAATTTATTCCCATGATTTACCAATATTATTAATTACAAAAATATCCCAATTCATCTCTCTCCTTTTGTAATTTCATATACAAGAGTTCTTACAACTACTTAAACTTTTTTTTTATATATAAGAAACAAAGTATTCATTGATCTATAAAAAAGGAAACAACCTAAGAGCTGGGGGTTGAGAATGGCAGTCTTCCAATCTCTAGCTAACATTTGTAGGCTATAATTACAAAATAATTTTTTGTGGTATAGAGTCCAACACGAAGCAACTACTTAAGCATTATAAAATATATCCGACTAAACTTTTTGAGTTATAAAATATATCCAGATATAATCTAAATCCCATATAAATTTGAATATCTTACAATTATCTTCAAATTACTTACAACTATCTCATTTAGCTAATACTCTAATTTAAACTAGTTAATACCTACAACTAAATGATTCTAAGGAGTTCTATACTTTACCCAATATACCCAACTCAATTCAACATAAGAAATCAAACTCACTGTAAGTCCCATATATACAACAGTTTACACCTAAATTTTGCACCACCGAAATCATACCAGTACAAAAACAACCATATAAGATATATGGGTATGGAAGGGGTTTCGAAGGGGTTTAACAATACAAAAAAACCATGGTTTTCAACATTGTTCAAATCTGAAATCGAAAACTAGGAGGATATATTGGAATGTAAAATATATCAAAGTTTATATAGTGAGAGAAAACAAACCTTCCGATCGGCAACTAAACAATGGTCAAGATAAACGGAGACGAAGGAGAAGCTAGATGGACTGCTCCAACGACGGAGAAGAACGGAGACAAAGATCAAAGACGAAAATCAGGGACCAAGACTGGAGAGGAAGGAACACAGACGAGGCCAGAGACGAAGTAACGGACAGAAACCGAATGACAGAGGAAGAATAATAGTTGACAGACTGCTCCAGCGTTGAAGAAGCACAAAGACGACATTGAAGAAGAAGGAACGCAGACGCCGGCCAGAGATGAAGCAACGAACGGAAACAGAACGACAAAGAAAACAGAAAAGTCGGAGGAAGGAGGTTTTCAAATTTTTTCAATAATGGAGGAATTTGGGGATTTGGTTAGTATTTTGGCGATTTAGTATTTTTACTTTTGGAAAGTATAATTAAGCAAAATTTAAGGGATTTAAATTGTAATCTCTCAAGTAACCAATTTTGGATTTTAAAAATTAGTTAATATTGAGGTATAGATACAAAAGGATATACTAGTAATTTGGGTAATGGATACTATCTTAAATAGGTTATTTCCTGACAAAAGTGTAAATTTTATACATTCAATCATTTTATGTAATTATAGTCTACTAATTCCTTTCCTTTTTACACTCATCTGGCCATATACTTGGAAGAGGTATATAAACTAATAGGGGTGTTCACGGGTTGGGTTGGGTCGGGTCAGGTTAGGGGGTTTTTTGGGACCAACCCGAATTTTCGGGTTGACCATACGTAGAACCCAACCCAACCCAAATTGATGGCCAACCCAACCCAACCCAAAAAATTCGGGTTGGGTCGGGTTGGGTTGTCGGTTTTTTTCAAAACTCCAAACAGCCAACCTACAACAATTCTTATTCAAAAATACAATTCTTATTATGTGAACAAATCTGTTTGGATATAATTATAGATTAAAAAGAACTACTTGACAAAACAAAACAGAGAACTTACCGCGAGATTGAAATGAAAACAAACGGGAACAGGAGCGGCGGAACAAGTGCGGCGGCAACGAGAGCAAGGGCAGCGGCGACAGGAGCAAGGGTGGCTGTGACAGGAGGAAGAGGGGCGACGACGGGAGGAGAAAACAGCGGGAACAAGGGCGGCGGCGACGGGATTGAACTAAGCTTGAAGATTGAAGATTGTAGAGAGAGATGGGGGAGAGGAGATGAAATGAAAATGTTAGAGAAGGAGAAGAATAGGAAGGGGTTGAAACCCTAAAAAAAATTCGATGGTTGAGATCTATTCAAAATGGATGGATGGATGAGATTGAGTTTTAAAAAATAAGAATTATTAATTTATTATATATATGTAATATTATTTTATAAGTAATATATATATAAAAATATATATACTCGGGTCGGATCGGGTCGACCCGAGATTTTCAAGGGTCAACCTGAGACCCGACCCAACCCGGTCCGGTTAGGATTTTTCCGACCCAACCCGGTCGGGTTGGGATTTTTCCAACCCAACCCAATCCAATGTTAGATTCAACCCAACTCACCCCTTACGAGTTGGGTTAGGTTCTTTGGGTTCGGCGGGTTCCCTGAACACCCCTATAAGCTAAAGCATGTCTTTTTGTAAACTGAGAGATCCATGTTGAATGTTGAAATGAAAGGTTGAGAGTTTTTCTCCTTTGAACGCAAGCTGGACTAGTCCTTCACCATAGGTTGCACACTCCTCCTAGATCAATCAAATTTGATTGGTGATTAAACTCGTGGGGTTACTTGACTTTAGCTTTGATTTAGCCTTTTTGTTCAAGATATTTGACCATCAATAGTTGATGAAGTCAAATTTGATAAGAAGACATGTCATCATTTAACCAATGGCTTAGCTTCATGTGCGTTTCCTATGAAGAAAAAGTTTGAAAACGATAAACGTCAAATCTCTGAACTCGAATGACTCTGCAGCAAGGTTGAGATAACTGTTGAATTGGACACACAACTCCAATGGTTATCTTCCCTTTCAAATAAATACTCACGAGAGAAAGGAAAGAGGTACACAAATATTATTTTTCCGAGATTTTACTCCTTAGAATTCTGTACTGATAAAAGCTTCGGACTACTAACTTATTGTTTTGCAGGTTCCTCAATCATCTTTGAGTGTTTTTGGAGACCTTAATGTTTTGACCGATAATTTTCGATAACAATAGTAATCCATCTTGATTTCCGCTTGAGTGTAATATTGTGTACAAGGACTAGTCCAGCTTGTGTGTTTAGGAGGTGCTACCCTTGCTGCCTAAGATATTTCTCTAGGTTTGTCCTTGTAAATTAAGTAGCAATCTTTGTTGAGAGATGCTGAACCTCTCTCTTGAGGATTTTGAAGCTTATTATTTCACATGTAACTACACTGAAGTTGCCATAAGATCTAAACAAAAGGCATTCTAAGAGAGATGGATCTTAGAAGCTTCATAAACTTCCTAAGCTGTTGCAGAAATTAGTCAGGTGAGGGAGCTAAAGGAACCCTTTCTAACCACACTGCATAACAAGAACTATCAACTACCACAGACAAGTAGTTTCTTTCATCTAGTTTTACAGCGACAACAATGCTCAAATGGGTTGCTTAATGGATAACTGCGAGTTGAATTCAGACTGTGTCTCTGCGGAATGAAATAACGATATAGTTCCTAAATTTTAATATGTAGCAATTAAGTCATTTGAGTTTAAAAGGATAACAATTTAGACCCTAAACTTCAATATATAATGATCTAGTTCTTTGATCCTATACCTTAAAATGTGCTTTTGAACTCCAAGGATTAAATTCTTATGCTACAAATTGACATTTCACATCCACGAGATTTGTCACTAGAACAACTAAGTTGTTGTAGATTTTAAACTATAAACACTATACAGTTGCATTGCATACTAAACCATTACAAATTATAAATCACATGGATTAAATCATTACAAGCTACTAAAATTTAGGGACAAAATCGATACGAAAATGCAGATGAACCCTAGATTTGCATATACAAATTATCCACATTACTATTGAAGAGAGTGAAAGAATGATCAAACCGTGTCAGAAATCTCCTGAAGGCGCTTTTCCAACTCGCTGAGCCTGAAGCCCCAATCGCTGCCGATCCTCAGAGGCCTCACTCCGCGATTGATCCCAGAATTCTGAGGCTCGGCGCAAGTGGAGGGCCCTTCTTTCTTCTTCTTATCGTTCACTCGTCTGCTCCTGTTCTTCTCCTTCGCAGCAGCTGCCTTCTGCAGCGCCCACAGCACATCCGACCCACGTACCTGCCCTGCCTCAGCCTCTGCTTCCGATTCCTGTTTTGGGGTTCCCTGTTTTTGGTTGGGGAGTGGGGATTTGACGGCGGAGAGAATGGTGTGGCCCAGGCTCTTGACGCTGCGATTGTTGTCCGGTGTGGCGCTCTCGGCGTGGGTTTTGGGCGGCGGAGACTTGGCGTAGATGGCCGGGAGCGGCGGCGGCTTGGTTGGGAGCGGGCGGCGGCGGCAGGAGGGGCTGGGCGAGGCTGTGGTCGCAGCCCACATGGTTTTGGATTTTTGTGGCTTAACAAGAAAATGGAGAGGTTGTTGTTTGGTTTTGGGAAAATGTGTGGCCCAAAGTTTTTGCCTTTTCTTTTTAAGGAAGTGAAAATTACAAAAGTTGTAGCCATAGTATAGAAAACTCTTTAGAATTGAAAACAGTAGAGGGGAAGAAGAAAATAGTTGTTTCTTTTAAAACTTTTAATTTCATCTCCAATCTTTTAACTTATTAGTGTTTTAGGATCGTTGGGTTAAAGGTTAAAAGGTAGTCTTAGATTAAGATGTCTAAGATTAAATTGTCTGAAAATCAAAGATAATTGTATTTGGTTGTATATATGTCTGGGATTGAGATGTCTTATGTTTATTTTGTACGATTATTGTAAGCATTATTAATAACTAATCAAATTTATATAAATTTAATAATTTTAATTTATAACTAATCAAATTTAATTAAAAAATTATATAAATTTAATAACTAATCAAATTTAATTAGAAAAATTATATAAATTTATTAATTATAAATTTAATTTAAATATTTTGACTAATTTTAATTAATTTATGTTAATAAAATAAAGTAAATAATTACATTTAAAAAAAAATATTGAAAAGGGAGAAATAAACATCTGACACAAAACCCATCGACAACCATGAAAATGGGAGAGCAAAGAAAACCTTTGTCGAAGGAATAAAGGATGCTTGAGAATAAGCTATTCAGTAAAAGTTTTCATATCTGTCAAATAAACAAGGGCTTTACTTACCCATGTTCATTCCCACCGAGTAAACCCACCAACCAAAGGGCCCCTTAGAGGAAAAAAATAATTTAATTTCATCAAATTGAATATTGAACTTGATAAGTGTGGTAGTTTTAATGTTTTGTTCAATTTCCATGGAAGTTATGAACTAATTATAATCATGATATTAAATATCCGTCGATATTTCTATCGATATAACTATGTATCCATAGATTTGATATCAACATGAAAGATAAATCGACATTTTCATCATATTACAAAAAGATTGAAAAATATTAGTAATATATACCTAATATTAATAGTAATTATTTAAAATTTATTTAGAAATAGAAAAATGTTTATTTTTTAGTTTAAATATTTTTTCAAATTTTTTTTATTTTCTCTAACTTTTAGAGAAATATCCTTACTGATTTTTCCATCAATATCAACATTTATAAAACTTTGATTATAACAAAAAAAAACTATGTAAAAATCATCGGTGAGTTTTTAGTTAAAGTCAATCTTGCATGAAATTAATCTCAATCAACTCAACGTATTCATTTACGATTGAATAAATCTTTGAAACCCATAAGTCTCGGTTGAATCCCAACTCATTTTGTCTTTTGCTGAAATCTCATCGAATTCTTACCAGACATGTTATAATTGTTGGAAAAGATGAAATAAATATAAATTTACGATTATTCTATAATAAAAGTCATAAAATTAAAAGACAATAAAAAATATCTAAATACGAATGAAAATCAAAATCTATAAAAAGATCAGAATTATCTAGAGTCATTAATATATTAATAATCAAATACAAGAAGTTGTGATTTGTAGTCTTCTTCAACTATTCAATCTGGGCCGAATATGAGAAATTATTTGTGAAGAACAGACAAAAGTAGCATAGTGTATTTAAGATCATAACCATTTATTTATGAGTTAATTCTAGGATTTCGCATAATCCGTTAAAAATAATGAGCGGGTTTTTATTTAGCAGGCCACACCACTTAATAGCAAATGATTGACCCATAATCAATATTACTTTTATGTCCATTAAATAGTTCAATTATAATCGCTCTTTAATTTAATTTGTTACCAATTAATTATTAAATTAATTACAACAATAATTTATTGAACGCACATGAAAATAATCTTTTTAATGAGTTTCTAAATAAAGTTTTTCACAAGGTAAAATTATGGTAGCTACCTACTAAAGATTTCATATTCTAGAATTTTGTTAGCAATTAAGTGTTTTAGGGTCAAATAATTTTTATATTGCGAGATTAGTCGTGATGCATGCAAGTTGACCCAAACACCTATGGATATTAAGCAAAAAATTATAATATTTATTTAAATTTGAGGTAAAAATAGTAACATTTATTTAAGTTTAAAGTTAAAATTAATTAAATAAACAAAATAGGATAGAAATTGATAAATGGTACCTAAAAGTTCTAAGAGTAATTGGTTTTTTTCCCTTAAAATATTAATTAGTTTCATCAATTACGAAAAAAAGAAAAGGCTAAAATAACTATTTCTATCCTGTAAAATGTGCTATTGAAATTGGAACTTTGCGTGTGAACAATGAAAAAAGAATTATGGAATTACGGTGTTCGTTGGGATGTCAGCCTAGGAAATTTTGAGCGAAGCAAGAAATATAGAAGGTTGGCAAAAAGAAATATATCGCTTCTCCATAAAACTTTTCTTCACCGATACGACAAATTTTGTTCTTATCACCATTAAATATTTTACAATTAATGGAGAGAAATGTAAAAATAAAAATATCTATTAAAAATAACGAGTTGTCAAATATTTAATGATATTAAGGACAAAGTTCCTCCTTAATAGCAAGGAGCCAAGTTTCATCCATATGTTTTTATTAGTAAGGTGGGATGGGATTAAACCTTCATCTATAAATGACAAACAATTATTGATGGATGAGTTGTCTTTTATATAGTAGTTGATGTAAAGTATTCATGTGGCATGATGACGTAGTCGTAAGAAATTAATCTCTTATTTTATATGGAACTTTGTACGAGGTAAGCATTGGAGTTAATGAATGAAATTATTTAATAAATTTATCAAAATTTAAAAGAACTACCATTATTTTACAAGAGAGTGTGTCTGTTTGTCAAAGCCAGATAACTCAGGGTAATTGACATATATCTCCAATCAAGTTTACCCCACATGTTGTATTAAAAAAAAAGAGGTGTGTCTCTTTGGTAAAGAATACAACATTCTCTGGTAGGTCGCTCCTGCGTTCTTTAAACCGAAGGGCATGACATTGTAACAGTACAGACCTTGGTCTGTTATGAATGCGGTATGACCTTGATCTGGGACATGCATCTTGATTTGGTTATACCCAGAGTAGGCGTCCATGAAGGTGAGTAGTTCGTGCCCGGCTGTGGCGTCCACGAGCTGATCAATCCTCGGCAGTGGGAAGCAATCTTTCGGGCATGCCTTATTTAAGTTCGTAAAATCTACGCACATTCTCCACTTTCCGTTAGATTTTTTAACTAATACAACATTGGAGAGCCACTCGGGATACAAAATTTCTCTTATGTATTTAGCTTTCAAAAGTTTGCTAACTTTCTCAACAATTACATCACTTCGCTCCTTGTTTATAGGTCTTCTTTTTTGCTTTACAGGTCGGAATGACGGATCTATGCTGAGGCGATGCGTCAT
>NW_019104844.1:39121-51725 GCF_001995035.1 Momordica charantia | reverse complement strand
GGGCTACTTACGGAGTATATTTTATATACTCACCCCCCTCTACAATTATTGTTTCAGGTGAAGGATTCGTTGGCGACCATGGTGATGAGACGGAGGAGACATGACGCGCGAGGACCATAGGCTGCATAGTTACTTTTGCTTAGCTTAGGTTTAGATGGTTAAGACCTTATGGTTTGGTCAATAAACTATTTGTTCTTATTTGAATAATTGGGAGGTTCCCACTCGTTGTCTACTTTATTTCGGAATAGATGTTTATTTTAGTTTTCTTCCATTCATTGAGTTTGCCTAGTTGGAATAATAAAGTTGCCTCATGAGGTTGTCCACGGATGATGTTTGATTTATATTCTATAGAGTTGATTCATTGGTAAATTGATGAGAGTTGAAGCTTTATTTTATATAATTATTTCACAGGGAGTTGTCATCTCGTGTTTGGTGTTAAGTTTAGACAGGTGGGTAGTTAACGTGACCTAGAAGTGTGTGGGAAGTTCTGGGGCGTTACACCCTATCCTCCGTGATTGTCGAGAATGCTTCAGCCTCGGCCCACTTGGTGAAGTAATCTACTGCAACGATTGCGTACTTGGTTTGTCCCTTGCCCAACGGGAAGGGTCCGATAAGGTCAACTCTCCATTGTGCAAAGGGTCATGGTGCCGAGATCGGAGTCAGCAGCTTGGCAGGCTGGTGGACGAGGTTTGCAAAGCGCTGACAGTTGTCACATGCCTTTACGAACTCCTTTGCATATCGATCCATCGTGGGCCAGTAGTAGCCTTGACGAACGACTTTTGCCGACAAAGATCTAGCCCCTGAATCGTTACCACAGACACTCTCATGAACTTCCTTAAGAACATATTGTCCATCTTCTTTGGAAATACACTTGAGGAGGGGCAAGGAAAAGTCGCGCCAGTACAAGGTTCCATCTCGGAGCAAGTACCGAGTTGCTTTCCTTGTCATTTTCTTGGTTTCTCTTGGGTCTACTGGCACCTTTCCCCCCAAGAAGTCTTTTATCGGCTCCATCCACGACGGGGGGTGGGAGTCTATCTCCATCATGTCTGACTCCAAAATAGAGGGATTGTCCAAAATTTCCCCGGGGACCAACCTCGCCAGATCGGTTTCGTATGCTGACGCTAATTTGGCCAAGGCGTCGGCATTGGAGTTTTGTGACCTTGGAATCTAACTAATTTCATAGGCTTGGAAGTAGGCAAGGTGCGACCTGACCTTTCCAAGGTACTTCTCCATCCGAGGGTCTTTTGTCTGATAATCTTCCTTGATCTGATTCACTATTAGTTGTGAATCACTGAAAATTAGAAGATGGGTGGCCCCCAGTCCTCTTGCCATGCCCAGTCCGGCCAGCAGGGCCTCGTACTCGGCCTCATTTTTCGAAGTACGAAAGTTGAAGCGCAGGGCGTACTCAAAACGCATGCCATCCGGGGCGAGGAGGAGCACACCTGCTCTGCACCCTTTCTCATTCGAAGATCCATCTACGTACACCGCCCATGGCTGGTGGGCGCGGAGGTTTTAGTTGGTAGAGGAGTGAGCTCGGATATAAAGTCTGCAACGAATTGTCCTTTCATAGCCGTTCGGGGCTCGAACTGGATGTCATACTCGTTTAACTCTACGGCCAACTTCATTAAACATTCCGACGTTTCTGGCTTGTAGAAAACCTGCTTCAAGGGAACGTTGGTGAGCACGGTCACGGTATGAGCTTGGAAGTACGGTCTTAGTCTTCGTGTCGAGCTGACCAAGGCTAGACCAAGCTTCTCCATCTGGGGATACCTTGTCTCAGCCTCGGTCATGGCTTTGCTCGTGTAATAGATAGGGCTATGCCGCATTCCATCTTGCTTAACCAGGACCGAGTTGACCGCATTCTTTGAAACAACCAAGTACAGGTGTAATTTGTCTTCTGGCATTGGCTTTGCGAGTAATGGTGCTGAGGAGAAGTAGCCCTTGAGTTTTTCGAAAGCGGCCTCACACTCGTCTATCCACTCGAATGGCCCCTTCGTCCTTAGCACCTTGAAGAAGGGAATGCACTTGTCGGTAGACTTGGAGACGAACCGGTTGAGAGCAACGATTCTCCCATTAAGGCATTGTAGCTGCTTAAGGGTCTTTGGCGCCTGCATCTCGAGAATGACCTTTATCTTTTCTGGATTGGCCTCAATTCCACGGTTATTCACCATGAATCCAAGGAACTTGCCGGATGAAACTTCAAATGCACACTTGGCAGGGTTTTTGATACTTTCTGAGTACCCTAAAGGCCTTGGTCAGGTCTGCCAGGTGCAATCTTGACTGTTTGCTCTTAACCAGCATATCATCCACATAGACTTCCATGTTGCGTCCGATCTGGGTGGCGAACATCTTGTTTACCATCCTCTGATATGTCGCCCCCGCATTCTTTAGACCGAAGGCATGACCTTGTAACAATACAAACCCTGATCGGTTATGAAAGTAGTGTGGGCTTGATCTGGCTCATGCATTTTTATTTGGTTGTACCCTGAGTAGGAGTCCATAAACGTGAGCAGCTCGTGCCCGACCGTGGCGTCCACAAGCTGGTCGATCTTCCAAAGTGGAAAACAATCTTTTGGACATGCCTTGTTAAGATTGGTGAAATCTACGCACATTCTCCATTTTCCGTTAGATTTTTTAACTAGGACAACGTTAAAGAGCCACTCGGGATACAAAATTTCTTTTATGTATTCTGCTTTTAAAAGTTTGTTCACTTCCTCAAAAATTACATCACTCCTCTCCTTATTTACAGGTCTTCTTTTCTGTTTGACAGGTCGGAATGATGGATCAATGTTGAGGCGATGAACCATTATTTTGGATCGATGCCTGGCATGTCTCGTGAGACCATGCAAACACATCCGAGTTCGCCCTGAGGAAGGAGATGAGCTCTTCCATGTCCGCTGCCCCCCGCTTGGTGCCTATGCTCACTTGTTTATCCGGGCTGAGCAGGGAGACAAGCTCCGGCTCTTCAGTAGGCGCAGCTACCTCACGTTGAACGACCTTGGGCAGCTCGTCCTCAAGAGCTTGAACTGCCGGTCTTGGAGGTTTTCCCACATCTTCTTGGGCACAAACTACTGATCCCTTTAGTGTTGAGGTATAGCACTCACGGGACGATTTCTGTTCTCCTCAGACTATGCCAACCCCATTGACTGTAGAGTACTTCATGGCCTGGTGCAGAGTCGATGGGATGGCACGTAGCAAATGGATGATGGGTCGTCCAAATATGACGTTGTAGGCCGACCTACCATCTACCACCACGAACTCAGCCATCTGAGTGACTTGGGTGTCACCTTGGCCAAGAGTGATGGGAAGATCTGTGCAACCTTCCGGGGTGACAAACTCACCTGCAAATCCCACTAAAGGGGTTGGGCTCTTCTTAAGCTGTGCCCTGGTCCACCCCAGTGTCAGGTACGTGGTGAAGGACAAGATGTTGGCGGAGGCGCCCCCATCCACTAGAACCCTCCTGACCTGGATATGATCTATCATTGGTGAGATCACTCAAGCGTCATTGTGGGGCAAGTGTACCCCTTCTAGATCGGAGTCAGAGAAAAAGATAGGGCAGGTCGGTGTCTGCTCGCGAGACTTCTCGACGTGCTTCCCTGACTAACTCCTTTCTTTTATTTCCAGACTGGCCCCCACTAAGGCCGCCAAAAATGGTGTTGATGACCGCAGGTCGGTCATCCCTCCGAGGTGGCGTTCTTGAACGTTTCCTCTCTTCTTTCTTACTTGCCGAGCTGGAGCCCGGCTTGCCAACATACTTCTTGAAGTAGCCATCTTGAATCAGGTCTTCAATCTGGCGCTTCAACTCCCAACAATTCGTGGTATCATGACCGTGATCGCGATGAAAACGGCAGTACCTGTCTTTATTACGCTTCTCTAGGTCTCCTCTAAGCTTATCAGGTCGCTTGAGGAGTTTTTCCAAACCAGTCTTCTCGATATTGGTTAAAATTTCGAAGATCGGAATGGTTGTTGGGGCATACCGCTCATACGGCCCCCTCCGACTCGAGTCCGAGTCGGACCTCCTGTAGTCAGTTCGTCCTTGAGAAGATGACCCTTTGTCCTTAAACTTTGAGTCAAACTTTCCCTTTTCTTGGGCTCCTGATTTTTTCTGGTCGGACCTCTTGTCTGTTCGGCCTAATTTGGTTCTGAGTAGTTCCTGCCCGTCTATAACCTTCTTGGCCTTCTGCAAGACCTCAGCGAAGGTTGACGGTGCTTCCTCACCCAACTTGACCGTCAAAGTCTCATCGGCCAGGCTAGTGAGGAAGTAGCACAAGGCCGAATCATCGAAGCAATGCGCAACCTTGAGCTCCTCCTCTTGAAAACGGGTCACGTACTCCCTTAAAGTCTCGCTTTCTTTCTATTGGATGGTGGCGAGATGAGTGGCTATTTTCCTGTCATAGTGCCTGGAAGGGAATTGACTGATGAACTCTTTTCTCAGCTGACTGTAGGTCGACATCGATCTTGCCGGCAGCCTTCGATACTAGAGCCGAGCGCTCCCTGTGAGAGCGATCTGGAAAGCTCGGCATTTAATGGCGTCTGATACCGCTTGGAAGTCCATGAGGCCTTTGAAGACCTCAACATAGTCCTTCGGGTCCTTAGACTCGTCATAAGGCTTCATGGCGGGCGTTTTAAATTTTGGAGGAATATGGGCCTCCAAGACATCCGAAGTGAATGGCGACTCGCCCATCTCGCCATCATCGAACGGGTTTTCCTTTCTTTTGCACTTAGCCTTAAGTGCTTCGACCTGCTCGTCGAACCGGTGCTTCATCAGGTCGAACTCTTCTCGGATAATCATGGCCTCCGGTGTTAAAGGCTTGTACTTTGATTGAGCCTTGAGGACGGAGTTGGAGTACTCTCGAGAGCAAGACGGAGAGACCCCCAGCCCCGTAGGGCTTTCTTCTTCTTATCAACGAGGTGCTTCCTAAGATCATTATCTCGCAAGCTATAGATGACCCCTTCGTTATTGGCGATGGGCTCGCGACCAGCAGGATAGAGGGATGGATCTTGATCCTCCCCATCCTCATGCATGTCGTCCCCGTCTAGAACTATGAAAGGAGTTTTTGTTCGGTTAGCCCGCGTCATCTCGGTATACATCTTCTCCATGGTGCGCACTCGATTACGCATGTCATCTAACTCCCGTTGGAGGGTAGCCAGGACTTCAGGGTCTGCGGTTGGGGCAGCCCTTCTGGAGGTCTTTTTTGAGGTCCTACCTCAACCTCGGTTGGCTTTTGAAGGTCTAGGGTGAGCATGAGGTAGTTCCTGATTCGCGTGGCGAACAGATCTCCGCGGCAGATCTCCCTCTTGCCCTACTCAGACTTGGTCCTGCCATTGTCAGCGTTCAAACCTCTCCATTCTGTCGTATTGACAGAGTTCGCTGGCTGCACCATTCTCGGATCACCTTTTTTGGTTAATGGAATGACTTGAAATGTCGTTCCCACAGACGACGCCAAATGTTTATGCAAGAATTTGCACAACGGTTCTTTTTAATTGTTATGTTGGTAAGTTTTGATATGTTTAGTTGTTTGTGTTAATTTGATGAGTTTAGTATTTATGTTTATGAGAAGTTTAGTTGTTATGTTCATAGGTTTTGATAAATTTTAGTTGTTTATGTTTCATTATGTGCATGATAAGTTTAGTTGTTATGCTCGTAAATTTGGATAACTTGAGTTGTTTATGTTCATAAGTTTTGATAAATTTAGTTGTTAGGCTCCTAAGTTTAAATAACTTGAATTGTTTATGTTTATAAGTTGTTAATTATTTTTTAAATTTATGAATAACTTGAGTTGTTTATGTTCATAAGTTGTTATGTTTATAGTTTGGATAACTTGAGTTTTAAGTTGTTAATGTTTGTAAGTTTGTATAACTTGAGTTGTTTATGTTAATAAGTTTGGACAATCGATAGTAATTATCTTTGTACATTTGGATAACTTGAGTTCTTTAGATTGGTTGATTTTATGAGTTTAGTGCTTAATTTTGTTCCTTTGAACGGTTGGAAATGCGACCAAAGTCTCACATTAGCTAAATAAGAAAAATGTCATGGATAAATAAATATGAGACAATATCTTCATTGAAATTAGGCATTTTGAGCCAATGCAAAAGCAAAGTCGTGAGGATTATGCCCAAAACAAATCATTGTGGTCCCAAACATAATGAGTTTAGTTGTTTATGTTCATTTGAGTATATGTTATTTTACTTCAAATTCCTAATTCTCTTACATTGTTTTATTTCTTCTTAGACGTCAAAGTCAATGCATCGAATGGCTTCGGGTACAATTTGCTTTATGGATTCAAAGAACTAGGCGACAATGTTGTGCTTGACGAACACAATAATATTGTGTTATATATGTGACGTTATACTTATGTTGTGTAGATTTTAGATTCTGTTGACTTGAGATTATGGTAAGAAAATGGTCAAACTATATTTAGATTCTAGACTTGTTATTTTTCATGGCTTATGATACTACTTTTGAAGATGTGGTTTTTTTTTTTTGGTTCAAATGTGAGATTATTTTTGTTCATTTAGTTTGTTTTATGTTTAATGATGAGTAACCTGTACAAGATCCATAAGATAAATTGGGAAAATGGAAGCCCAAAAGCCCAAACACACGTGGCTTGAGTGGAGATCCCTCATTTTGCTGGAAAGTGAGCACAGTGATTACAACAACGAGGGCAAAAGAGAAAGCAAGAGACTGGATTTCCAAAATCCAACTCAACTCATCTCCCCTAGTTTGCAAATCTCCTTGGATCAAATGAATGGCCAACAAAGAGTCCGATTCAACCTCAAGACGCAGGCAATTCAAAGAGCGAGCAAAATGCAGACCTTCTAACAAGCTTCAGATTTCAGCGTTTGCGAAAGATGAGAAGCTTTTGCCGACACCAAAAATCCTCTTGAGTCTCGAACAGCCATGCCCAAGCCCGTGGACATGGCTTCGACAAGCCGCATCCATATTTAATTTCATGCAATCGGCAGATGGAGGACTCCAGCGCTCAGGGGACACCGGTTGAGAAACAAACCCAGCTTGCGATAAAGGTAAATTCCGAGCTTGAGCTTGAAGAAAGATTGAAAAAATGTGCTAATCTAGTCGCTCTTAACTTCAGGAGGGGGAATTGTGCAGCCATGAAGCAGCGAGTTTCGGTCACCCCCGGATCGCCCAACAGGTAATCCCCGCAAGACTCTTCTCATTCGATGTAAAAGTGTGGATGGTATTTTGCCAGAAATCCATGAAATTGATCCTTTGTAACTAGTGCTTGTAGTTACTTCATTGAATGATCTCCTTTGTAACTATTGCTTGTAGTTACTTCATTACACTTGAGATGCATATATAATTTGTAATCACTTTTAACGCTATAGTTCCCTCTGTTGTCATAGTGCCACAGCCAAGCATCCGGAATTTACACGGGTTTACTCATTAAATTGAGACTTGGGTTATTTTTTAAATAATAAATCATTTTTAGCAATGCTTTATTTAATGTCAATAAATATAGCAATTTTGGGTGAAATATATTAGTTTTAGCAATGCTAAAAAATCATTTTAAGATTGAAAATGAAAATTCCATTTTAGCAAAGTTGATGCCGATTTTTGGGTGAGGTTCGTGCGTAGGTGCCACTCGGGTGCTACATATGCCTTCGTCTATGCTAATCTCATACTTGCACATATATAAAGCTTACACTAGTGTGGTGGTGTGTCAAATGCACTATGACCCCTAAGTTATAACTCAGGTAGGAAAAATGGGTATGGAGCAGGAAGTAGAAATCTCAATGTTGAGAGTGTGCACCGAATCCTCAGGGAGTGTTATGTAGAAAAAATGCAGCTTACTTTTCCTTAGGGTGGTCTTTTTCTTTATATATGAGATTGGAAATGGTGTGAGGAGGAGTTCTACACTCCATTGGGCATCTATAGGGGAAAGGTATGTTACGTCAAGAGTCTGCAAGGATCACCAACATCCTTTGTCCCCTACTGTCGCGCAAGTGAGAGGCTTGGCGGCGTCCTGTGTAGTCCTCAGTGGCATACAGGGCGTGTCAGTGCCCTCCCTATTGGTTGTCCATCATATAAGGTCCTTAGGAGCGCTCAGTCCTATTGCTAGTATGCTCGAATTCTTTCCAGTGCGCTTAGCCATGTCAGGTTGGTTTCCTAACCCGACCAAAATGGCTTAGTTGGCCTTTTGATGCGTGGTGATTCGTTTTTTCCCAATAACGAGCAACATTCTAAAACATTGCAAAACATAAATTTAAGAAGTGTCACTAAGAGGTAATTTATTCGCTAATTAAACCAATCTTTTGTCACAAGTTACACGTTGTTAAAGATTTACTCCAACAACATTTTTATAGGACTTGCTGAAAATTTGTTATTATCAATCAGGGTGCATCAATAACGCATCTACTTTCGTCGCAAATATTTAAGAAGAGAGAATATAAGCGTTGCTAAAACTTTTAACTACATTCTTTTACATGTCATTGAAAGTGAATTTTCTTACAAGGACGTAGGATTTTCAACTTAAAATGATTGATTTATTTACATAAGATTATCAAGAATATAATTAATCAATTATTAAACAGCAATAATTAATCAATACATAAGAAAGCTTGTTTTAATTAACATTTTGTTTTCTAAGGCTCATATTGACAAAATCCTGCATTATTCAAGAATGGTGGTTGGATATTTTTTTTAATTAATTATTATAATAAATTAATAATATCTTAGGCTGTCGTGAAAGGGTTGAATATAAGAAATTAGGAAATAGAGAATGGAGGAAGATGATTGTGATATTATACCAGACATCATTATTGGTTAAGAATCCATGTTGCTTCCTCAAGAATTGAAAAAGGAAAAAGAAATTATATTACGAAATTAATCAAAATTAGTTGGTGGTTCTCCACTAATGTGATGAACAATAGTTAAATCAATACATTTTTTAGTAATTCTATTTTCTTAGAAAAGAAAATAAATGTCAAATCCAATATAGCTCGACGATAATTGACATATATTTCCCCGTCCCACATATACTTAAGAAAAAAAAAGTTTAAAAGATAAGATTTTATTTTTTATTTTGTTAATTAAAGGACTATTTTATAACTATTTTATTATCAGTTTTATAAAATTATGCTTGTTTCTATATAATTATTCTACCTATCTTAAAAACAAATTTTAATTTTTAACCAAATTCTAAAAATATAAACATGTTTTTGAAAGAAAAAAAACCGTTTCATCACGTGGTTTTCTAGTTTTAGTTTTTTGTGTTTGATTTTTGAAAAACATATTTATTTGATAACTAATTTAAATTTTTTGTTTTATAGTTTTTAAAACGTTTTTTTAACTAAAAAGATAGTTTTTAAAAATTATATTTTTTTAAAATCTCATTTTTCCTTCTTTAAGGTTGAACTCCCTTTTTCTAGCATATTTCTCTCCGACAAGAGTTTTTCTCACTCTTAAATTTGTTCCTGCTTTAATTTATCTCTCTATCTCTAAAATATTTACTATTATTCTCTTCCAAAATTTTCATCTATTTCTAACTATTTCTTTTTTTCTCACTTTTCTCAACATAAAAATTTCATATTTTATAGGATGTTTCCCTCTCAAATTTCACATTTTCTAACATTTTTTTCTCCTTTTGATCTATTTATTCTATAAGAAATACATCTTCCACTTTTTTTTCTATCTAATTTTTTTCTGGTTCAATTTTCTTCCACTATAACACTTATTTATTTATTTATTTATTTTCTGTAACAAGTATATTTCAAACTTTTCTCGGTCTAAATTTTTTTCTCACTATAATTTTTTTCCTTTCTCATTTTGTTTTTGTTTTTCTAACCTGTTTTTTTGCTTTCAACTTTACTCTCTCTAGACTTTTTTATTTGTGTGTTTAACTTTTTTCTAACTAATTTTTTTTTCTAACTTTTATTCATCTTAATTTTTTTCTTTTATCTCTCTAAAATTTACTATATTTAAAATTTCTCTTTCAAAAGTTTTATTATATCTCTCTAAACTTTTATTTTCATGTCCTACATTAGGGATGAAAAAAATTCTTGTAGAATCGGGTCCGTACTCTAAGAATAAGGAATGCATTTCCCACCATGTCTTGAACCAGTCCTGAATCTATTTTTCAAGTAAGTAATATATATTTTATTAACTGATTTACTATACCTTATGAAAAAAAATTACATGTTTTTTAACACTAATTATTTATACGAGTAAATAATAACTTTCAGTAAAATATATATAAACTATATATATTTACAACTTTTTATTTTTTAAATTATAAAAATAAATAAAATCAATTATTAAATCTGTAATTTTTTTGGGTGAAGATCATCATCACTAAATGAGGATTCTTCAACTTGGACCTCTATTCCCGAAATTAGTGAACGAAATAGACAAAGGATCAGTCAACAACAACGCTTCGGCAACTGCCATCCGAGCACACGCCTCCTGAACACCCTTATGAATAGGAAGACCGTCTCCTTGGAATAACAGCACCCATAGAAAACACAAGAGGGCAATGATAAGAAACGCCCCACTCTCGAACCTGGAGCTCAAAAATAGGAATAAAGTCAAATCACGTCGAATTGACCAGAATACCATCAAGACGCTTCAGCATCAAATCGACCTCTAAATACTTATTCGTCCAAGTAAAATCAAGGCCCGGACACATGAGGCTCAACAAGATCACCCTGAAGCAACATCTCGTCAAACCACACCATTTCTATCAAATCAGGATTACCACCCAAAACCTCCAAAGAATGATGAATAGCATTAGAGTCACCCATGACCACTCCAGGGTAGACCATGACGAACAAATAGAAATGAAAGACTCCCATAGAGAGCCTGCTCAGAAGGGGAACTCGTTGCATAAACACAAAGAACCTAAATCATTTAAGAGATTTACCATTTTTCCTTTTGTCATCCTCTACAAGTAATAGTGATACGATTCATAAATTTTAAGAGATGTCTCAAAGAGATAGTTTGAGTGGCTTGGGATTTCAAGAAATATTCTTGAGGTCTTAGATTCAAGTCACATAAAACGCAACTCCACAAAACAATGACTCCTTGCGTATATACGGGTATGAGGATAGTCCGTATACCCCAAGTATAGAGGCAAAATTACCAAAACATCGTGGACTTCTAGATAATAAATAAAAAGAAAAAAAAATTAAGAGATTCAACAACTAGGGAGATCAATCATCAACTTTGAGATTGTCATAGCCATGAGCTCCCTACATCCTAATATTGCATATATAGAAATTAATGACGAAAAATCATGATACGGAGTCAAAAAGTTGAAATTTGCAAGGACAAATGTGTCCGTTTTCTTCCTTACAGGGGTAAATAAGTCAACTTGAAGATACTAAAACTTGTAAGTTCGAAATATTAAAAACACATGCCACCCTTTCGTCTTTATACACACAAAAAAAGGAGAAAAGAAAAAAGGGGTTCAACATGTTAGTTGACTTTTGATTTTTTAATTTTTATTTTTATAAACAGTTGATTCGGCGTATTTTATCTTGACGTTTTGTTACATAATTTTTTATACTAAAATATTAGCCTATATTAAAGTGTACCTCTCGTTACTTTATATTAATTTTTTTATTATACATAATGAAGAGGATATTCCTTTTAGATTAAAATTCAACTTAATCTATTTTTTATGTACAAGACATAACTTGCTATCCAACAATCTAAAACCTTTTATTTAATTCTTTATCTCACTAATTAATAAATTTACAATGAGCAAATTAATCGCCACTCCTAATTTTATTCTACACAAATTATGTAATAGACAAAACACATATTTCATACTAACATAGTTTAATATATATTTTTTTTTATTTAAGCAACAAACTTTAGTAATTTAACTTCATGTCACATAAGATTATTGATTAAACAGGTTAATTAACAATTGATAATCAAGTCTAAAATTAATAATAATAAATTAAAATATAAAAATTTTGATAAATAAGCCAACATAGTTAATTGGTTAAGACATATATCTCCCGTAGGAGGTGATTTTTTATCTCAAACGTGGCACGTTATTATTGGAGGAAAGAAGCACACGTGGCCTTGAGTCCATGAAGTCATGTTTCATCAGCTCTATATTAAGGTTTACTACCGAGCATATGCTCTTTATGGTCGAACTCGACTAAGATCTCCTCTGACCTCGTTCCCATTCTTTGGTTGAGCCAACTTGGATGTGTATTGCTCAACCATATGTTCCATAGACTTTACGATAGTACGCCACGATTTACGGTAACCTTAAAGAGCTGTTGAGACCTTCTCAGGAATCCTGTCGAAGACTTCACCTATATACAGAGACCATTTGCTCCTACCTCAGGTACGCAAATGCTGTATTTCTCTCTCAAATACAGCTCGGATTCTTCCTAACATGAGCGTCAGAGTGTTTTTTTGTCTTGCAGGTCTTTTGTTCGGCAAATTTCAGCTCATCATCCATGTCATTCTCTAGTCCGAGTCGAGGTTCACAAGCATGGTCATTTTTATGATCAAACATTTGGTGTTGTCTGTAGGGAGGGACAATTTCTTTCAAGTCATTCCCTACCAAGCCTCAACTGAGCAATGACAATCCCAACTCGTTCCTACTTGTCTCGCACTCCCACC
>NW_019104844.1:27125-38506 GCF_001995035.1 Momordica charantia | reverse complement strand
GAGATACTCTCCCCACTCAGTGGGGCTGCCTGTGGCCATTCCGATCGCCATCATGCAAACCCACGCCCTTGGGTCAGACTACACAGGGATTAGCCCGAAGTGTCCATGGCTAGCCATGACTTACGTGGAGTACTCCAGGTACGCCACACAAATCGTGACACCCTGCGACGTAGGAGGAACTGCCTTAGAGACTTAAGACACCGCATCGACAAAAGGGTGAGAAGCGAAGAGGTCGATGGCCATCGAGTCTCATCTCTAGGCGAATACAACATTCGATCCAAGGTGGACCAGCTGAAGAAGATCATGCAAAAAGAGATCCAGGATCTCAAGAAGCAGTATAAAGCCCTAGACCAGGTGGATTTCTCCGAGCCGGAAGAACCACCATTCACTTAGAAGATCCTCAACGAGCCGATCCCCCACAAGTTCAAAGCCCCAACAATGAGCCTGTATGATGAGTCGGGAAACCCTGTCTCATAAGTGGAGATTTTCGAGGGTAAGATGGAAGTCGTAGCAACGAGAGACGTGATTAAATGCAGCGCTTTCCAGATTGCTCTAGATGGTCAGCTCGACTTTAGTACAAACAAGACAAGCTGATCTGGTCAAATAAGGATGACAAGAGGGAACTATTGGGTTTAGTGCCCTAAGCTCATGAGTTTGTAATTTATAAATATTTTATTTATTATTAATAAAAGTTATTTTATTATTTCTTTGCATTACTCGTATTCCAATAAACTAAGATCCAATGTTATTTAATGTAATTGGAACAATATACATTTGATCTACCGTTTATATTCAATATACTGTGTATATATTTGATATATAGTGTATATACAATATATATTCGATATACAAGTCTGGAATAATATATATTTGATATATAGTATATATTTAATACACGGTGTATATATGCGATATATACTATATATAGAGTATATATTTGATTTACAAGTGGATAATGTTCCAGTAATAACCTAAATGGTCTATAGTACATGGATAAGGTTGGGTACCTTATCATCGTAACACTATGGATACAGTCCGCTTTGTAATAGTAATAGTTATTAACGACTTTATCCAGGTCGTTCATGTAGAGACATGTGAGTGAGGATATCCTATACAATGAGTTTGTATAAGATCGGATCGCAAAATAATTAATCATTGACTTTAACACTGTTAGTCAATAGATTGTTATCTCATAGGATGACTAGGTAACTTGATCTTAATCCTAAGCGAGTTATGGACTCCTGCCTATAAGGGATCGTCCTTTGATTTGTATGAGTGAGAGTGACCCGGTTTACCGATTCAATAATCTTACCATTTTAGGGAAGAGACCGAGTGGGGAGCTTGGAATATAACTACGCAATATAGAATTCACTCCTTCCCAATTTTAGTGGAGTAGATGAGTGTTCCCTTACATACTGACTCCAGAACTTGAACAAGGGGCCCCACCCTCTCACTGGCCCGAGAGAGACTTCCGGTTATTAGTCGGACCATAACCGAGTTGTTCACTAGAGGAGCATTAGTATTTAAGGAGCAAGATGTAACTCAGGGGTAAAACGGTAATTTGACCCAGCTAGAGTTACGAGCACTCGTAAAGGATTGACTTGCCGTTAATGGTTGTACATTCTTGGACACAAAAATATTATATAGTGAGAAGAGTGCAGCTATGGTCTTTAGTGGAGTGACTCGCATTTAACGAATGTTGATTAACTTGAGTAATGAGTTTGACTGATTAATCTCACATTATTAAAGCTTCTGATCTGCAGGTCCATTACATCCCCTTGCTAGCTCACAACGGGTAAAACAAGGATAAAAAATTATGAAATAATTTGAAATGTTCAAATTATATAAGGGAAGGTATATAATGTATATTGATACATTATATAAATATATGTTAATTTTGGATAAAGATTCAAAATCAATACTATGTATTTTGAGAGTGAGGCTTAATGTTATGGGTGAGAAAAATCCGTATTTTCTACATTGGGAATTCAAAAAAAGAAAATATCCTTATGGTCTTGAGATTTCCCTTCGATTTAGGAGAAGATATCATATATAAAAAAGATAAGATATCTTGATGGTTTTAGGATTTTCCTCTATAAATATAATATTAAGCTGAACCCTAAAGGAACGCTAAAAAATCTCTTAACTCTCTTACTCTCTCAATCCCTTACAATTGGATCCCAAAATCCACATTCTCGATTGAGAGACTTAGCAAGGAAGGTCAAGTGGTGTTGTCTCATTAGGTTTACACAAAGAAAGTCTTCAAAGGTAAAATCCAACATTCTTCCCTATTTTATATTTTTCTGTGTTTTAAATTTTCAAAAGAAATTCAAGAATGCATTCTACTGCTTCCGCTCCAGGATTCACATCCCTTCAAATGTAATATTATAAAATTGAACGTATAGTTGAGTAGTTACTTATGACATTGTCTCTACCTCCTCTAAGAAGTTGTAGGTTCAAATCCACTCTCGTATTTGTAATGCATGTAATATTCTTTAAAAAAAATTTAAATAATTTACTAGTTTTAGAATTTGCTATATTTTTAATATGATATATTTATAAATTATAATTATGTTTTTTTTAAAAAAAATACATGTAAAATTAAGAATAAGTGACAAGTGAACTTTATATGCCTAGTTTATGTTACTTTTTGAGTGGTTACTGCACACACTTTCATGATTTCTCTGATGATATAGACTGCTTCATTAGGGATTAGACTATTTGAGGAGGGGGAGTGAGTAACTGTGTCGGTACAACTTGCCCTCATGTGGGATATAGTGTGTAACTATCTTTGGAGTAGACGTTCTTCTGCACAATCGTCAGGACTTCATTGTCTTGCAAGAGAGGACTATGGGATCCGTCTAGGTGGGCGCATTTCCCTCGTCCTGGTTTAATTCTATGACTTCCTGTTTTGAGATACTCCATTGGATTAGTACTTCCATGGTGACTGCCCGTGGCAGGTTGGTTTCGTATGTCGTGGCAATCCATGCCACAACGTCTACATATGAATTTTGGAATCATAGGACCTGCTTGATTTCCCATTTAAACAAGGTGCTAAGTATAGGCTTCTTATCTTGGACAAGTAAGTTGACATTCTTTCCTCTTTTACTTTATATTCATCCAAGATTTGTTTAACGATCAATAAGGAGTGGTAGAGTATCTACAAGTGTCGGACGCCAACTTCACTTGCCACACTTAGGCCTGCTATTAACACCTCGTACTCAGCTTTGTTGTTAGAAGCTTCAAAGGAGAACCGTTGTGCGTATTCAAAGAGTTCGATATTAGGTGACGTGAGTAAGAGACCCGCGCCACAACCGCTCTCATTGGATGACCTATCTAGGAATAGAGGCTAGGGAAGGCTTCCTCGGTGCGAGCTTTTGGGGTCCTTATTGGTCACAGTTTCGTCCGGTGTCATCTCAGCTATCGCTTGTGTCCTTCACGTTCTCAGCCTTCCGAATGCTTTAGGTTTCTACAGTATTTGCTTCGAGAAGCTCATTAGAACCGTTACCTTATGGGCTTAGAAGTAGGGCCACAGTATTGATGCTGAAATGACTAGGGCAAGCACAAGCTTCTCCACTTGTGGATACCGCGTCTTTGCCTCGAGAATCATCTTTCTAGTATAATATATACGGCTTGGCAGGAATCCTTTTTTTGACGAGTGTTGAGCTTATAGTAGTGTTATACGTGGCAAGGTACAAGTAGAGATTGGTGCGAAGGTCTGGCTTAGGAGGGGCATCATTGTGAGATATTCCTTTCGTTGGGTGAAGGCGCTCTTGCTATCGTCAGTTGACTCGTACTTATGCCTTTCCTCATGATTTTGAAGAATGGGAGGCACTTGTCAATAGCTCAGGATACGAAGCGATTAAGGGCATCTATCTTACTTCTTACGCTTTGTAGTTGCTCCAAGTGTTTGGGCGATTCCATTTCGACGACCATCAGTATTTTGTCGAGGTTCGCTTCCATCCTGTGGTGATGGACAATGAAGTCGAGGAAGTTTCCCAAGGTGATGCTGATGGTGCACTTGTTAAGGTTTGTCTTCATGTTATACCTTCTAAATATGTCAAAGGCTTCGTTGAGGTCTGCCTCATATTGGCTAGCTTCTCTACTTTTTACAAACATGTCATATACGTACACCTTCATGTGCTTCGGCCTATTTGTTTGACAAACATCTTATCCACAATCCTCTAATGAATGACCCATTGTTTTTCAGGCTGAAGGGCATTACTCTGCAACGGTAGAGCTCATGGTCCAGGACGTGCATCCTGATCTTGTTTTAGCTGAAGTACATGTCCATAATCGTAAGCATCTCATGGTGAACTGTTGCATCGACCAGCTAGTTTATATAGGGAGGGGGAAGCTATCCATGGGGCAAGCCCTTGTTTTGGTTCGTGAATTCGACCCAACTTTCATTGGCCTTTTTTACAATGATAATGTTGGAGGACTAATGTGGCCGGTAGTGTACTTCATGTATAAAGTCGACCTTGAAAAGTTGCTCGACCTTTGCCGCGATAGCCCCGCTCTGCACTGCGTCTACAGAGTGTTGTTTTTGCTTTATGGACTTGTGTTTGAGGTCAACGTTAAGCTTGTTCACTTAATGACCTTCATATCAATTCTAAGCATGTCTTCGTGCGATCATGCAAATACGTATGCATTATTTTTCAGGAAATTTGTGACGCTTTGCCTCTGGTCAATCCCCAACTTCTCCTGGATGTTAAATTTTCTATCTTCAGTTAGGAGAAGATAAGGCGCTCCAGTTCTTTAATGGGAGAGCTTCTTTGGTCCTCATCCCTCTGGGTCGGGGCCCCTTGAGGGGAAGCTCTTCTGCGAGTGCGTTCTCTTGTGGCACCATTTCTTTGATTGGACGAGTAGCCCATTCGTGTATCATTTCTAATCGTTAATGTTTGAGAGGTAAAGTTAATTGGCTGTCAACTCGCTCTCCTCATAGACGGTGCCAATTGTTGATGCCGATTTTTGGGCAACTGCCACGTAAGTGTCACGGAGGTGCCATATACGTCTTCATCTCGAAGCTGTACATTACCTACCATCATAAATCTAGAGAATGATATTTGTACACACAAACTACAATATCACGCAACGATGGGTACATTGAGGAAGTGCAACACCACAAGGTCATATTAATAACCACCACCCTTTAAATGAAGTGATATGCGAATCCCCTCCCCACCCATGCTAAAAAGAAAAAATAAAAGAAAAAGTCTGTTTTGTCCTCCTATTACATATGGTAGAAACCAAAAGCACCATGGTCCATAAAAGAGAGAAAATGAAATAAGAAAATGACATGCAGCGTGTGAGCAAGAGATTCGGTAGATAGCCTATAATTTGAATAATCAATATATAATTTTTATCCATAATTTATTGTGAAACTTGTGTGTATATATATTCGACGACTTTTCATCTTCTTATCCAAATGACCATAAAGTCGAACATTTGCAGCCCAGAGTTTGTTAATCACATCACATCATCATCTCTAACACGCCTCCAAAATTCAACCCTCAGCCCCCGCCGCCGCCGCCGGCCGGCCGGAACATGAGGGACGACAAATTCCCCCACCAACACCACCGCCGCCGCAACGCCGCCATTGCCCTCCTCAAGCTCGCCGCCTGCCTCATCATCCTCTCGCTAACATACGCGCTCGGTTACTTATCATCGTCCGCTACGACGCCGTTTTCATCCTCTCCTCCCCATCACAATAATATTCCTTCTCTTCCCACACCGGTTCTGCTGGATACACCCACCGCCGACACCGTCGCCACCGCCGCCACCGCCGTCGAGCAATTCCGCGTTAGAACGCTCTGCTCCCCACCGCTCCCTCACCACCTAGTTCGCTCCACAATTCTCCAAAAACTCTTCAACGGGACCTCCCCGTTCCGCGACTTCCCTCCCCATCACGTGCGCCACCTCCTCCACCCAAAGCGCATCAAGGGCTGGGGCTCCAACGGCGCCGTTTTCGAGAACCTCGTCCGCCAAGTCAGGCCCCGCCTCATAATCGAGGTCGGCTCCTTCCTCGGAGCCTCCGCGATCCACATGGCGAGTCTCACTCGCCAACTTGGCCTCCCCACTCAGATCCTCTGCGTCGACGATTTCCGCGGCTGGCCCGGCTTCCTCGACCGGTTCTCCGAACTCTTTATGGTCCACGGCGACGTTTCGCTGCTGTACCAGTTTATGCAGAACGTGGTGGCCTCGAACGCGTCCGGTTCGGTCCTGCCGTTGCCGTTCTCGACCGGGTCGGTTCTGGATAGCCTGTGCGAGTGGGGAGTGTACGGGGACTTGATTGAGGTGGATGCGGGTCATGATTTTAACTCGGCCTGGTCCGACATAAACCGGGCATACCGGATCCTCCGACCCGGCGGGGTTTTGTTCGGCCACGATTATTTTACTGCCGCGGATAATAGAGGGGTGAGACGGGCAGTTAATTTATTTGCACAGATTAATCGCCTCAAAGTCAAAGTCGATGGTCAACACTGGGTTCTTGTTTCTGATTAACACTCCATTTTTTTTATTATTTTTTTAATGTAAAATTTGGGAACATACTTATGAATGAGCTCTGTAAATTGGTTGTAAATTTGAAGCCATTTTAATTAACTCCAAGTCCAAGCTGTTTGAGAATAATAACAACACATTTCTTTATTATTTTATTTTATTTTTCAACTAATCAAAATTATTTGTCAACTTTGATAAGTTCCTCTACCAAGTCTGAGAGCTATTAAGGGGATCTGATTGGACCCTCAATTAATAAGCTTCAATGTCATTGAATTACCTAATTGATCAACTTTTTAATTAATTAATTTCAAGGTTATTGAACTAAAATTTTTAGATTATTTGTAGTCTTGGTGATTTGAGGTCTACAATTTTCATTAAAATTTATTTATTATATTCTTGTTTTGATCACCGTGAAAAGAGCTTTCCAAGAAATAAAATTTTACATTGATCCGATCCTTGCTAATACTTATAAACTCTCTTTTAAACGAGAATTATTTATGCTACATGCTCAAGAATTTAAGTCAACTTTCGTGAGCATATATATATCTCTAGGATCTACATATAGTAAAATTTGGTGCCAAATTAAAGCTTATTGAATTAGCTTTCCAACAGTCCATGATTCATTGAATTTCATTACGTATTGTGAAAGTTATGTGTCTTTTAATACACATTGCTCATGCTGGAAACTGTTGTGGCCAACACTGAACTAGCATCCAGCTACTTCGATTTGATTTTTGTTGCTAATCATTGCTTTGAATATAGCCAAATTGGGTACTATTTTAAAGGTCTTTCAAGGAGCTTTCCAATTCATTGAAGGATGTCCAATCCAAAAACTTGCCATTATCTGGAGCTTGACAATTGGAGTGGAACCAAATTTGACCAGCCCACTCTAAATAAGGTTATTTTTCACAACTTTTTATTTCCTTTGATATTAGTACTTTCCTTTTCAACATAATTTCTATGAATCATCCAAATAAAATAGTCACACAATTTGATCAAGATTTTGACCAAGTCTGTGAAGCTTGACTTAACCAAGGTTTGACTCGGTGGACGACCTAACGTACAAGCAAGTAGAAGACCTGCAAAAAAGAGGTAGCACTCCGATACTCAAGTCAGTAACTGGCTAATCTATACTTGGGAGAGAATATAGTTTCGCGTACCAAAATCTGAGGCGTCTTCTCTATTCGCTTTACGTTTTCGCCGCGAGAGTCCTCTAGCGACCTTATTCCAACGACTAGGTTGGCGACAAATAATTTTTCGTCATTGGACAACTTTAGCAATGAAAATATTTCATTACTGAAACCAATTTTTCTAGTAGTGGAGATGTTTCTATTTATATGCGAAGATTCTAACCAAACTTCCGACAAGCCTCCAATGGTTTTCTGACAGTCCGAGAATCGCAGCGTCTGTTATCATGGATTGTGTTGGAGTTAAGTTCCCGAAAGAGTATCGTTTAATTGGCTTGGCTGATATCTCTGGCGACCGATGTAGAGATTGGAGCTCGACTCGGCGCTCGCATCTTAGGTGACCGAGGTAGGAGATATAAATCAGCTCGTCTTCTAAGTGACTTACAACCTGCATCTTTAGTAGATCGGCTCAGTCTCTTTAGAAAGGTCCGAGGTACAGTTACTTCAGTGTGTAGATCTTCATGCCGACTCATCATCATCACCATATTAGATGGTGACATGTGGTCGTTGGTGAAAGATCACCTCTAACGCACATCTAGAATTTTATGTCAAAAGGGGTATAAAAACATATAAATATAATGAAAAAAATATCAATTTTAAGCATAGACTAATGTATAACAATTTACCATTTATACTTGGATAAATGTTGTAATCTCACCTTGAACTTGAGAAAGTGTTGTTGGAGCTCGCAAAGGTGGGGAGGAACCCTAAATATTCATTAAAATCATTATCACCACAAAGGTTACAAAGTAAGAAAAGTAGGCTTTTTTTATGGCCAACATAAGAAACCTTAATACACTTAAACTAACTAAAGAAGCTTATAACTCCTAAAGCCAAGTAAACTTAGAGCTAATAAAACACTTAGAAGTCATTTATTTTTCAGGAATGTAGACACTTGGAATTTTAGAAGTCTAGCACTTTCAGATAGTCACGTTTGTTTTGTAGGAAAATTTATAAGGATATCTGCGAATATTTAGATAGTCACGTTTATTTTGCAGGATTTATTGTTGGGAATATGTTAAATTTATAGAATTTTCCAAAAATGCCCTTACAAAAATTCATATAATTTATACATTCATTTAATATAATAGATTTATTTGAATTAATTCAATATTTTATTTTTATTCATTTAATATAATAGATTTATTTGAATTAATTCAATATTTTATTTTTTATATATTATTTTGTTGACTATTAGTTTAATATGAATTTCATTTTCAATTTTAATATTTTTCTCAAAAGACAATTGTTATTGGATAGAAGAATGAAGCTCACGAAGCGATAGAAGGGGAGCTTAGGTCGGGAGAGAAGTGCACGAAGAGGTAAGACTCGAAGCCTGTCGACCTGAGCCGACCCGGGTCGATTGCGGCCAGCCCATGGCTGGCGCCGAAGCGTTCTCGGCCATTGTTTATCCTTTCTCGACCCCTACGCGGCCCAATCCGACTCTACCTTGACCTAACCTTGGATTTCGCATTTGGTCCAATACGAAATGCACGAGCCCTAGAAGTCCAAATTTAGGGCACAGTAGGATTTGATTTAGGTGATTCCTAAAGAAGGGAGGATGAGACTCCTATAAATAAAGGGGGAAGCCAAACCCGAAAGGCATGCTCACAATAGCCTACACTATATACTCAATTACTCTAATCCTAACTTAAGCATCAGAGCCTGTGTGACACCAAAGCCACACCAAACTTAGTGCTGTTATGTTTTGCAGGTCTTATCGTTCTCTCTATTTTTGAAGATTGGTACAAATTTGGTGGAGTTCCAGGAGGCCAAATTTCTGCATCTAACAACAATCATATAATTAGTGTTATCTTGGGTGAAATTTATTTATCTTATGATCGCATTAATTTTTATTAAGAGGAATAATTTCACAGGTATGTCGGTCATAAAAAAATTTTGTTTTAAAATTATATATTTACGATAATAAACATTGTTAATAATATAATTCCTTTAAAATATTAAAAATAAATGGAGATATTATATAATTTAATTTAATTGTATTTTGTTTTATATGTAAATGTAATGTACAAATATACTTATTTTCATAAAGTTGTTGATTAGATGATGAGTATATTAATTTATTTAAATTATAAATTTAATAATATAATAAATATTTTTTGGAGGAAAAAATAAAGAAAATTGATGAAAGAAAAAATAAAAGAAATGAAGTGAAAAAATGTAAAGAGTGGATCCCTCAACACGAGAATCTTGGAAAATCATGTTTCAAAAAGCATCCAAAACTTGTTAGATAACTACCATATGGGCATCTTAGCATACCAAGCTCGAGTATCTTACATTTCCATAAAACAAATGTGGGAATCTAGATGCATGTCTAGTAAGAATCTCGAATTCTCATGAAACAAACGATCATTTAATAGCATCTTAGAGACTATAATAGGGTGGGATTAAGGGGTTTTTTTTTTAATATTATTGTAAATGAAACTTATTTTAAAAATATAGTTGTTTAATTAAAAATATTAAAAATATTGTAGATTTTGAAACTTATTTAAAAAATATTGTAGTTTTAAAAAACTAAAGGTTGATCGTCTCTTCAAGAGACAACCATTTAGACGTGGTGCCACGCGGGCGCCACGTAATTTTTTTAAAAAATTTGAACGTGGTCGACCATGTGGGATGGTCGTCCCGGTCGGTTCATTTCTGGAAAAAAAAATATAATTTTTTATATTATATATTATTTAGTAGTTTTAATGTAAAAAACTTCTTAGTGTACTGCTACTCTAATGTGTCTTCCATTCCAGGTTTGAATCTTGGAACACCCACTACACTACTAAGAAGGTTTTTACATTAAGAACTACTAAATAATATATAATATAAAAAATTATATTTTTTTTTCCAAAATTAAATTTCAAAATCTACAATATTTTTAATATTTTTAATTAAACAACTATATTTTTAAAATAAGTTTCATTTACAACAATATTAAAAAAAATGGGATTAAAGCCTCACAGGAGGCCCAAAATACGTGCAAGTCAAACAACAAATAAATATTCAACAAAAATATCCAAAGCCCAAAAAGACATTTAAAAGGTCCAAGAGCATGGTCCAATCCGCCAAAATGAGCAAAAGAGGCCTCAAATTCACACGTGGCTAAATGGGCCTGTTTAGAGGTTTAGATCTCATTTCGACATGGATGTGTGAACTATACACCATTGTTATTTAGGCTTCTCATTAGGTACACATATATACTTGGGACAGGTGTAGGAATGACCAAATTTAATAACTCGTTTTAAAAAATGTCCAAACCTATCCGTTATTGCAATAATGGTTAAATGATTTTTTTTTAATACTGAAAAAATGTTTAGACAAATATACCCTTGTAACAAATTAGGTATATATGCATAATTTTAGGGATTTAAGATTTTTACGAATAACAAAAACAATCGACCTTAATATTAGGGAATCAACGGTATCTAATAAAAAATAAATCAGATTAAAATAATTATCTTAATTCTAATTTAAAATTGCTAATAAAGTAAATTTAAAAAGAATTGATAAGATTGTGTTGGATAAATCTTGAAATTTACCCATCCTTAATATAAGATTTACAAAATAAGAGATCAAATATTATTAGGGAGGAATAAGTTTATTTGTTTTAAAAAAATCAAGAGAGTAAATATTATTAAAATTAATAAGATTGGGTTGGGGTAGATTTTGAAATTTATCCATGTT
>NW_019104843.1:125766-147123 GCF_001995035.1 Momordica charantia | reverse complement strand
TTTCTGGCTTCGAACTAAACTTGGAATCCGACCTATACTGACTTGATCGTCGGAGTGCTCACCTTTTTGTGCAGGTCCGCCCAAGTGTTCAGGTCAGTCCGGAGGCCGAGTTCGAGCTACAATCAGGAACACACTGTTGTGCATATCTTTGCATAAACCCCATTTCGAGGGAGATTTATGTGTTGAACTATTGAACAACCAACACTATAGCTGTTTTCTTCTTGCTATTTAATAGAGTCGTATGTATTTTTCTTCAATCTTACTGAACATTATTGGCTGCCTTGTTTAGTATGCTAGCTTTTGTATGATCTGGAAGGGCTTATGGTTAGTTGACTTGCTCTATTTGTGATTAGCTGCTTTTCTTTAGCCGGTTCATGGATACTGAGGAATGAGGTCCGCTAATCATGCTTAAAACTTATGTTTATTGCTTGGGTATCTAACAATGGGAGTTGTGGGTATCCATTTTTGGGTGTCTTAGAAGGAAACCATGTCATTGAGCAATAGTGAGTGATTGCATGCTAGAGTAAAGGTTGGGATTTAGTGAAAGCATAATAAATCTTCCTCGCTTTTTCCATTTCTGTTTACCCCTTTTTTCCGCTGTTCTGTGCTAGAGTCTTTTCTTGTTTCCAACATTTAGAAGTTTGTTTGTTGTTATAGTCATTTAATGTTTGTTAATGCTATTTCAATTACTGTTTTCGTATCTACATTATTATTTTATTAATTTCTTGCACCATTGGTATTCTCGAGCATAACTTAAAATATCACTCTAAGTCCGTATGGATTTGACCTCGTTCGTACTACAATCGACGGATATAGTGTACACTTGCACTTGTATCCATCACGGTTGTGAGGATGCAACAATGAACAAATTATTTATTCAATAAAGAGTGATTTTATTATTTATTTGCATTACTCGTATCCCAATAAACTAAGATCCAAGGTTATTTAATGTAACTGGAATAGTATATAACTGATATACGGTATATATTTAATATACAATGTATATATTTGATACATGTTTATGCAAAGATGTGCACAACAGTGTGTTCCTGATTGTAGCTCGAACTCGGCCTCCGGACCGACCTCAACACTTGGGGGGACCTGCACAAAAAGGTGAGCACTCCGACGATCAAGTCAGTATAGGTCGGATTCCAAGTTTAGTTCGAAGCCAGAAAATCATCGTACCTAATCGGGGAGTGAGGTCCTCTACTTATGGGTGGTGGTCCTGCTAATCTAGCGACGGTTACATTCGGTAATCTCGGGACCGTCGGTTACACCCGGTAATCTCGGGACCGACGGTTACGCCCGATAATCACGCCGCAGACAGTTGCTCATCTCGGCCCCTACCGAGCTCCCCGGTAGGTCAGACCTGGGCCAAGTTCACCTCGGCCCTCATACTTGGCATTTGTCGGCGTTGGTGGCGGCCATCTCGGCTATCCGAGCTGGGCATGACTCATGAGCCATTTTGGAGCACCAATAGGGGTCCTCCACGTGTCCAGGGTATTCCTTTCCCCAAACAATACACAGTATATATTTGATATATAGTATATAATAAATATACAGTATATATTCGATATACAAGTGGATAATGTTTTAGTAATAACCTAAATGGCTTATAGTACATGGATAAGGTTGGATACCTATCCTGGTAACACTCTGACGCGGGCTTCAAGTTCCTCATGAAGGGCATTGCTTCCGACATGCCCGACCTTCAGATCAATCTCAGCGGTCTGAAAAGGAGGTATGCCGAGAAGTGGGCGTCTGGTCCTGGCGGCACCCCTGGCCCCCAAGCGTTGGTGGAACAGTATGTCAGAGATCTGGACTCTGACTACTCCGATCCCGAAGAGGACCAGGTCGGCCTCACTCAAGAGGGCGCTCCTCAAGCGGGCTCTTAGGCGACCATCCTTCACGAGGCTTTTCGCTGTTCTTCCTCCCTCTTCTTTGGTTTTGTAAGTGTCTGGGCAGAGCTGCAAGGTCTATAAGCCTTGGCTCTGCTCTTCATTCAATAAAGAGACTCCCATTTGCTTCTACTTTGTTGTTGGCAACTGATTACGCTTGTTTACATGCGTAAAAAGAAGGTTTTAGATGCTGTTTTTACTATGTTTCAGCTTTGTTTCGGATTTTTCTCGATCGTTTGAGTTCCAATTCATGCAAAATTCATATACTATGGTTTGTGGATGGCTTATATTGTATTTATGACATTTTAGGACCATTTGGGAGTGCAAATTAATCAAAAGAAGCAAAAAGACGAAAAAGTATCATGGGAGGCGCCAGGCGCCTGGGAAGCCTGCAGAAAAACTGGTTTTCTTCCAACTTTGCCCTTAATGAAACGCGTCTTCCAATGCGTTTTGGTAGTTCCAACCGATGCATACGTGTAGAAGAAGTGTTCCACTATCAGTTTGAGCACGATTTGGTCAGTCAAAAGAGTTGGAAATGGGTGATTCACCATCGTTTTAGGACCTACCTAACCAATTCTGCACAGCTATAAATTCCAGCAACTTCTCCACCAAATTCATCAAGCCTTGCTTCCTTCTCTTGATCATTTTTAGTGTTTCTTTGTTGCTTTCTAAGTACTTTTGAGTTGCTTTCATTAGTTGCTTTTGGTTTTTAATTCCCGAGTACTTTACATTCTTTTATTGAGCTTTGTTTTGTTTCCATTTGTACTTAGTTATTTTCTACTTATTCAAATATATAAAAATCTRGCACTTTGCTTATYYTCTCTTKGYCTTTACTTTATTTTTAGTTAAGAGAGTTGTGWTTTTGGAGGAAAGAGCACGTGACACTCCCCCTTGCTTGAAAGAGAAGGGCGAAGCTCTCAATCCCGATAAAAACTCTCCGTTAGTTAACTTTTGTTTTTCACACATGCATTCCACATTCAACCATTTTAATTGCTGTATTTTCTTCAATATGTCTTTCTAAATTCCCGTCTCTAGCCTGGTTATGGATAGTTAGCCTTTTATGTCTAAAAAGNCTTGGCATTTGTCGGCGTTGGTGGCGGTCATCTCGGCTATCCGAGCTGGGCATGACTCATGAGCCATTTTGGAGCACCAAGAGGGGTCCTCCACGTGTCCAGGGTATTCCTTTCCCCAAACAGGGTTTAGGCCATAAAGGAAAGAGAAAACACAATGAGCAAGGAGAAGATACTACCCATTTCAGAAAAGAGGTAAAGAAAACGCAGATGGGGACACCAGCACAAAATGACAGCAGCTGCTCCTCTCTATCGTCAGCTCTCCTTCCGAAAATGGTGAGATTCCTCTTCCTTCTCTTTTCCATCATAGAAGAATGTCTCTATTAGGATCTGTGTGTGTCGGCTAGGTCATCTTGTCCCTTCTATATCAAGTCCCAATTTTATGGCACCCAGCCGGTAACTGTACGAGCATGGTAAAAATCCCCGTGTGGGATAGTTACTACTGTAAATCCATGCTCCAGCAATTGTTTGATCCAACTTCTTTACGTTCTGTCTTCAGCATGCTTCATCGACTCCTTTATGGGCTCGATACTTTTCTCATGCCTTTGTCTTTGGTTTCCAAACCTGCGTAAGAGAGTCAATAATAGAATAGTTTACTACAATCTTAGACCACAACATTCAATACTTAGGACTTTAGCTCAAATTTCATTTTCTATATTATTTAGGATTTTCTCGAGCTAAAATAGACACACACTAACAACAAATTGCACAAAACTTCCTCAATAATGACTAGAATAACTCTCTTTTGGAGAGTTATCATTCATAACTTACAAATACAAAAGCTAAGGGCATCAAACCCAACACCCCAGCCCGTTCGGGTGACTATAACATCAAACGAGCTGGTTAAGCTACATACCACTTATGAGATTCCAACTCTATTACTTTGCGAGTGTCAGAGGCTTTTAAGTAGATGACGCGACCCCGGCCAAGAGAAGTAGCATTCTATGCCAAGATGTTAGATCATGGGGTAAGACTAACCTGCACTAGTTTGTTCACAACTTCTTAGGCTTTCTTTACTTAGCTCCCACGCAGCTCGCATCCAAATGCTGGTCCAACTTGCTTGGGTGGTACGTTGCATGACGACGATTAGGGGCAAGCGTGATCATAGACTCGACTGCCATTACTTACCTCTTCGAGCTCAAGGTCGCTCCTCCCAAGGTAAATTTCTTCTTCTACTTGGCGCGGTGGTTAAAGAATAGAGCGGGGTGTTTTAAGCGGTTCACATCCTCTTTGACGGCAAATAGTGTGATCGAGCAAGTAGTTCTTGGCCAGAGTGTGGTTGGACGGGCTTCCTTTTCTGTCGCGCCATCCCAAGGATGGAAATCAGGCCCTAAGCACCAGCACGACATTAAAGTGGTGAAATGTCCCAGCTTGGATAAGAAGTGGAAGAAGGGTTGATTTTTTGTGGGGGGCGATTGGTTTAGTCATGTAGAGAACGATCAACCTTTACACCTCGTACCTCGTTCCGAACAAGTTCAGATAACCGGGTCAGTGATTTGTGATGCCCCTACTTACCAGCTCGACCAATCGCTATTTTTTTAACACTTGTGTTATTTGTCTTTGCAGTGCGGGATCAACCTGTTCGTGGCGCGACAACTAACTTGCTTAAAAGTGCCCTTGATCTCTTCCCCTCTAGGAACCCTAACGATTCGTCATTGATAGAAAAATGATATCTTCGAAAGAACGACCTATCACGCCTTACTTTTCCAATTCTAATCAAAGGTGGGGTCATTACTTGGTGAGGGCACAAACTTCGTAGAGTTGGTTGACTTCAAAATTATCTTCTTTGAATTCCCGTTCCCTTGAATTGGCTGACCTCAAAATTGGGCGGCCTTGCAGAACCAGGTCCTAGCTCCATGCCGCTCCTTTCCTTTGTTGATAGGCTTTGTTCTCAAGGCAAGCATGTAATCCTAAGTCCCCCTACTCCATGGTCCCCCACTAGTCAAGTTGGGGAGCCTCCCCGCTAATGACATTACATTGTCCACCTGCCATTCTGTTTGGCAGCCCCAACCCCCGTTGGAGACCCGCTTACCTTGTCGGCATCACAACACCCAATTCCACCTGGAATTTCCCTCTAAGGTGTCACCCAACTTCTCCCGCAATGAAGGGCGACGCCACACTCTCTCTAGTGTCCGCTTTCCAGTGTTTGGCTTCTTCAGCCGCTACTCAACTTGTCCTAAACCCCAATAAATTGATAGGGTAGTTGAAAGATTTAGTAAAGAATGCAACAACTAGCCATTCTAGGGAACTTTACCGTCAAAGATCCTGAGTGAGAGGCCTGCGAGGCCCTTTTCGAAATTCAGAGGGTGATATATCTGTCTTTACGTTTTGCTATGTTTCTTGTTATTGTTTTGTTCAATTTGTTAGAGCTACCCATTCCTACTATGTAGGTCGACTTACAAATGAGCTCGGTCATTTCTCGAATGGCTATAAGCTTACTCATGTCCATTATTCCAAGGTCGTGGTCGAGAGCTCTCTACAGAAGGCACGTGCATTGTTGCAACGATCTGATTTGCGTAGGATCAAGTTAGAGAAGTCTGTGGACAAGCTGTCACTCGATCTCGTCGAGGTTAGAAGAAATCGCGAAGTGGAAGGAGTAGAGTGAGTGCCACAATCGAGATCTTAGAGAGAAGGCAGACGAGGTGGAGCAAAAGAGTGTGGAGTGGGAAGATTCTTAGTCCAAGGATGCTGAAGAATGGAGAGACCCATCCAGGCTTGAAGCCACGCTTTGATCCGTAGGAGTATATAACCTGCGTCTACGAGAACTCATCTGTACCGGAGCTTAGGGTGGATGGAAAGAAAAATGGGGGAGAAATTCCCTGAAATGGACACTAGTTTCATCTGTACTACCTTGGATGCCGAGTGGGTTCTCTTGAGTGGAGGGACAGGTATCTTGCTAACTCTGATGACATCATAGAGAGGAGTTCTCCCGAGGGTGTAGAGGTTGAGGCCATTAGAGAGGGATCACTGACTTCTTGTCCTTCTGCTAGTGGGACAACCTCCCAGACCGCTAACATTAGCCCTTCAGATGAGGCAAACTTGAATGTGTTGGTAGCTTAGCTAAACGTGCTAAGGGACAGTGTGGGCACGAAGTAACTGTACGATTTTCCCTTTTTTTTGTAAGCCTTGTGAGGTGATTCCTTCTAGGCTTGCATTTGATATGTTATGTACGTTGTCATTTGATTAATGAAATGAACTATGTTTTTATTTCTTGACTCTTTTAGTGTTACATCTTTTCTCATAGGTAATATATTTCAAGTCATCTATATTCCAAGGGTAGGCCTCAAATGTCTCCTTTCTTTGTTCACCAAGTAGTACGTTTTGGGTCGTGCCACTTTGGAAACTTGGTAGGGCTCTTCCCATTGGGGGCCCAAGACCCTGTCGATGGGGTTTCGGGTGTTGGATAACACCCTTCTTAGGACAAGGTCCCCTACTTGGAACACCCAGGGCGGTGCATGAGCATCATAATACCAGGCAACATCTTGTTAATGACTGTCTAACCACCAACGAGTAGCTTCGCGAAGTTCTTCTTCTAGGTTTACGTAGAGTCTCATTGATTATTCATTGGACTCGGAGTCGTAGCCTTCTACTCTCGGAGAGAGGAGTTCTAATTCAACGGGAATTACTGCTTCCATGTCGAAGGTTAGTGAGAAGGTGTTTCTCTCGTCGCCATTTTTGATTTAGTTCGGTAGGCCTATAACATGCTAGGAAGTTGCTCAACCCATCTCCCTTTGAGGGATTCTAATCGAGCTTTTAACTGTCTTTTGATGATTTTATTTACGGCCTTCAGTTATCTATTGACATTCGGATGGGCTAGAGAAAAGTGGAGGTGCTGAATATTAAGCTAGGCGCAGATGTTTATGAAGTTTGCATTATCAATTTGTCTCATGTTATCTGTTATCAGAGTGTGGGTGATGCTGAAGCGGCATACCATGTTTTGTCATACAAATCTAGTGACCCATTTCTCCATGATTGTTGCTAATATCTCAAAATCTACCCGGTTAGTGAAATATTCCACAACCACTATGGCGTGTTTCACTTTTCCTTGACATTGGGGAAAAGTTCCAGCCAATTCTATCCCCCTATTGGGCGAACAACCTCTCATATGTATAGAGAGAGGTTCCACTAGTTGTCTTAAGATAGGGCTGATTCTTTGACATCGATCGTATCTTTTGGTGTATTATTTGGCGTCTTGATGTAGGGTCGGCCAATAATAACCTTGTTGGATGGTCTTATCTGCCAAAGATCTTGCCCCTCAGTGACTATTGTGGACGCCGTCTTGAATTTCTCATAGCACGTATGTCGCTTCCGTGGGGGTCAGACATTTTAAGAAGGGTAAAGAATATCCTCGTTTATATAATGCCCCTTGGCACATGACGTATTGCACGGTTCTCTACTGCAATCGTCGGGCCTTCTCTTGTCCATATGGTAATTCATTCTTGATCAAGTAATTTATCAAAGGGTCCATCCAATAGCTTTATGGTGTTGGGGTGTTTGTGTCTATCATCACGAGTTCCTCGTCACCAACATTGGGTTGCGACCGTTGTGGTTTTCATACGTAATTTCCAGTTGTGTCGAGGTATCGGCATCTCTATTTTTGGATCTAGGAATCTGGCGGATCCCTCATTTTTCAAATTAGCCAACTTTCACCTTTTACCTAGTACTCACCCCTCACCTGGTTAGCCACGAGTAGAGGGAATCACTGTAGATAAGGATATTGGTTACAGTTTGTGTCTAAACTGCTTTGAAGCAAACTGTTAATGCCTTGTAATAAGCTTTATTGTTGGGGACCTTGAATCTGAATTTGAGTGTAGTTTCTGTGTAGTGTTCCTCAAGTGAGATTACGATTAGTCCGGACCCACACCCCTGGCGATTGGTAGATCCATCCACGAAGATGGCCCAAGGAGGTACACTTTGAGACCCCTCGCGTTGTGTACTTGAACCACCTCCGATGCTTAAGTCTGTCTGACTGGGTCAATTCGATAATTGAAGTCGACCATTGTCTGTCCTTTAATGGCAGTTTAGGGTTTATACTATATGTCATGTTCATTGAGCTCCACGACCCACTTTCTAAGTCTCCCTAAAGCATCAGGTTTCTGGAGGACTTGTTTCAATGGGAGGTTGATGTATACGCAAATAGTGTGAGCTCTAAAATAAGGTTGTAATCATTTTGTAGCAGTCATTAAAGCCAAAGTGTTTTTTTCGATCGGGGAATACTAAGTTTTCGTCGTGGTTGGGGCTTTGCTGTATAATAGACCAGCGTTTGAAAAGCAAACAGTCATGAAAGACGTGGCCAGGTATAAACACAACACGTCCCCTAGGTTGGGTTTGGAAAGCAAGGGCACTAAGCTTAGATATTCCTAGAGCTATGTCAAAGCTTTTTCTCATTACTTTGTCCATTCAAATCGTCCGCTCTTTCTCAGTGTCTAAAATAATGGAAGATACTTATCTGTGGCGGGGGAGATGAACCGATTTAGTGTTGCTATTTTTCTGTTCAGGCTTTAGAGCTGCCTGAGCTTCGCTCTAGAGGCCATTTCAATCATGACTCGTACATTTTCTGGGTTGGCTTCAATCACATGTTGGTGAACTAAATACCCCAGCAATTTTCTAGATACTACCCAAAAAGTACACTTGTTGAGATTAAATTCCATGTGATGTTTATGGAGAATTCTAAAGGTGTCTGCCATATCGCTCTCATGTTCACGAGCATATTTTCTTTTAACCAGCATATCATCTATATATACTTTCATGGTTTGCCAGACCAACAATGCGAACATCTTATTTACCATTCTCTAGTAAGTGGGCCCAATGTTTTTTACTTTGAAGGGCATAACTTGGTACCAAAATAGACCTTGCTCGACTACAAAGGAGGTATTTTCTTGATCGGGCTCATGCATCCGAATTTAGTTGTATCCTGAATAGGCGTCCATAAAACTTAGGAGTTCATGATTGGGTGTGGCATCCATGAGTTGGTCTATTCGTGCAAAGGGAAATTGTCCTTCGGGCATGTTGTGTTCCTAGCAACCTACTTGCTAAAGCATGTGCAAGCATAAACAATCAGGTTGTAGCAAGTATCAAAAAATTGACTCTATATTGATTGATTTAACAAGACTGCTCTAAAGTAAAATTGAGGAAGTGGATAACAAAACAATTATATTTTTGCTTTTAAGACAAACTTACTCTTAACATAAACAAATTAAAAGAAAAAGAACAGAATAGTGAACCAGTTGAACCGAGCAGTTCGTTGTTGGTTCAATAGGTCGGGAGTAGGGTAGGGGCGAAACCATTCGGGGCTGGAGGAGTTGATGTTTGTCACGGGATTTTGGCTCGGGAGATTTGAGACGAAGGCAACTTGCACAGAGAGATGGTGAGTAGATGCCGACATGGTGCTGACCTACCACACTTTAATGCTTAAGTCAGTATGTGGCCTTAAAGAGGAGAGAAGAATAGAGGGGTTTGTGAGGAGTGTTTGTACCTTGAAAGGTTTAGGGCCTCAAGTATTTACAAGGACATGACGGGTTTTGGCATGACTTGGGGTGGCAGGACACCTTTGACCGTGGTGGGGGCAGCGACGACCAGACTCAAGGGCAACCTTCACTAGTCTTTAGAATCATGACACGCAGCCATGTGTTTGGTTGCCTCCTAGTTCGTTTGACACATAGGGAGGCTATGGGTAAGAACCCGCTTTAGCCTACGACCCTACCCTTGACCAAAAAAGGAGGGCGGTTTCAAGGGGTAGAGGTAGGCTGGCCCAACTGCCTTCTCGTCATGAGAGAGAGCGACTCACTATGGGCGGTCCACAGGTATGCTACACCAACAGTTGCAATAGTTATCTAAATCTAGAGTCCATGAAATTAAAATTTTAGGATGAAAATGAACCGGGTTAATGGTGTACATTGATTTTTTTTCCCTAAATTACCTTGAACCAATAATTCCATCCACCGAAAAACCTAAAATTTGTAGGTTGAGTCAATCAAAACCCCATAAAAATGGTAGGTTGTTTCAATTTATAATATTCGTTAAAATATGTTAGAATACTATTAGTTAAATTTGGGAGCACTTGTGAATGCAATCATTTTAATTATATTAAAAAAGAGGGAAGACGTTTCAAGATTTACCCTCTACATCATATAAAGCAATGATATTAATGTCCTTACTGGTTGAGAACAACAACTCAGTTATCACATTATCCACCATGAAACTGTGAGTCAACAAACAAGATTAACGTCACAAACTATATGGTGTGCTCATCACCTCGATCAAATTCTCCCAAGATATACACCATCAATAAGAACAATTCCACTACCGTACCTACACCCACATACATTCTCACCTAAAAGATCTTCATCGCGCTGTTAATTGGAATGCCAAAGGCATTAGGCACCAAGAAGAGATGTCGATGTGAATGCTTGAAAAATAACGTCAAAGGAAGGAGTCCATTGATCGAGAACACCATGTGGGGTGAAGATTCGAACTCACGACTTTTTGATCAGAAACAAGTAACTTAACCAATTGAGTTATGCTCGGGTTGACAATTATGATTTCTTCTATTCCTATGGTTACCAATGAAGGAATTTTCATGGTGACGAGGAATTTGTCCTCCTTGGCAGAGCTTCATTTGGCTTTATTGTGAAGCCACTCCAAGAGTCAAAGCTGACATGACTTTTTCACTTTTGAGATTCCATTTTTCTCAAAATATTTCTCACTTTTCTGAGTCTTTTTTATATCAATGTATGAAGATAAACAAGCCAAATCATTATGCATTTGACCTTTTTTTTCTTCATCTTTCAGTTTAAGGTGTTAATGCACTCAACCTACAAAATTTATGGTTTTAATCGATGAAATTATTAGTTTAGAGTAGAGTTGACTCAGACCTATAGAGTTTAAGGGTATATTTAATTTATTCTTTCCAAAAATTTAGGGGCTTGATCTTAAATTCACATGTATGTTCCTCTTTGATAATATTTTTCCTTAAGTTTTGCTTTGAAAAGCATGCTTATATTAAAACTTCTTTATATTATAATCCATCTAAATAAATGTTTTAAAATTCTAATCACTTTACTTTTAGAAATTATTTTTTAAAAGTGAGAGATAAAAGAAAATTAGATACTAAATACCATTTTGGTTTTGAAGTTTTAAAATCTCTATTTTACTTCTTAAATCTTTTTCCTTTTATATTATCTTCGTTTTTGATCTTTCAAAATATAGATTTTGGTGTCTAAATTTTAAAAAAGCACCTTTAGTTCTCACTCTTATTTTACTATAATTATTTAATAAGTAGATAATGTGTCTTTTAAATATTTATTTTTTAAAAATTTAAAGATTAAATTAAACATTTTAAAACTGCTAAAATCAAAATGATTAATTTTCTTTTTAACTTGAGGGACCAAAATATGAATTTAAAAAATTCATATACCAAAATAGAATAAACACGAAAAATCAAAATGAGTTTTGAACCCAAAAAAGAAATAATAAAAAAAAAAAATAAAAATACTGAATCAGCTTAATTATTTGCGAAACTTCTAAAATTGGAAATGTCTTGGAGCCCAACTTTTTTCTATTTTTCTAAGATGGATGAATTGTCTTTTATAGAACAAAAGGTTGACTTTCTTCATTATTTATTTTATTTTAAAGGAGAGGTTAGTGATGATATTCACTCATTCTGCCGTTAAGTAAAAGATTTAAGAAGAAAAAAGTGGTATACTTGAACTGCAGGTTGATTAATACTTAAAACTTTTTTGTTTTCAAAAATTTTTTAACGCTCAATTTTTTATAAAATATATATGTCTGCCGACGGTTCTAAATTAACAGTGTCTTGAGAGTGGACTTTAAGTCTTAACTTAATTTATCAAAAGCATGTTTCTAAAGGTTAAAGGTTCGATCCCCACTCCACCTCTTGTTGTACCAAAAAAAGAAGTTTGAATGGAAATAAAAAACTTTTTTCGCCTTAAAAAGATATATGCTTTAATCTTACTTTTGTCCTTAATTTTCCTTCTTCCATATTGGTCATTTTACTTCCAAACATTTTATCTTAGTCCTTCAACTTTACCTAAATTTTTTTTATTGATTTAAATAATTTTTTGCTATTATAGTTTGATCCCTAAACTTTTAAAATGTCTATTTTAGTCTAGCCTTTGAACTGAAAAAATAGTTAGTAAACTTTCAAAATGTCTACTTTAGTCCTTTAACTTTCAAACGATAATCATTTTGGTACGTGCTATTGTTTATTCACCTAATATCTATTTGTCATATACTTGTCTCAACTATCATATGTAATAAAATAAAGAAACACAAGAATTAACGTGGAAAAACTCCAAACCGGAGAAAAAAACACGGTGCATAAGGAAAAAAATCCACTATGTGAAAATTATTACAATCACACAGATTTCTCTCTTCGACCCCAATTACACAAAATACTCTCTCAAAGCAAATATCACACAATTAATTAGAGCTTGTATACTAGGCTTAAAGTATTTCAATTTGGATAAAACTCAAGCCCATGAGTTCCTTTTATAGTAGTTGGACTTGGAACACACCTCTTCCTTGTATCTTTCCGATGTGGGACAACTTCTAGTACTTGGTGAGCACACTCCCTCCTTGTATCTTCCCGATGTGGGACAAACTCCAATTCTAATATTTTGCCAAAACCTAATAAATTCCACCTTGGTAAAATATTTAAGAATTCACAGCTGTTATCTCATTAATTGTCTTCATCAACAATCATAATTCTCAATTTCGGACAAGTATAACCTACTCCACCATAAAAGTAGACCACTTGGAACATCACCTTCCAAAAATTTTCTTCTTCGTCACATGTCGATAAATCCTACTGAGCTTCATGATGCAACTTCCACCTACTTGGCTCACCTAGAAGTTCTTCAATCATCGATATAAGTTTCACTACATACATCCTGCATAACTGATAACTCTCCAAAAGAGAGTTATTCTAGTAATTACTTGGGTGATTTTATACAAAGAAAGATCAAAGTGCGTAGGTTTTAGCTCTTAAACATCATGAAAAATCTTATAAACCGAACTTCGAACTAAAGTCCCAGGTCTTGAATGCTTTGACTAAAAATTGTACTAAATTCTCTTATTTTTTGCTTAAATGCACAGGTTTGGAAAAAGAAGATAAGACATGAAGAGGGTGCTAAGCCTAGAGAAGAGTTGATGAAACATGTTCAAGACAGAGCAGACGAAAGCTGAAGTGAAGCAACTCTGGAGCATGGATTTACAGTGCCGTTAATAGCCTAGGCACGGAATTTACCATGCCCGTACAATCTTCAGTTGGATGCCCTAAAAACGGGACCCGGTATAAAAGGGACATTTAACCATAACCGACACACACAGATCCCAATAAAGACCCATTTTAGAATCTTGGAAAAGTCAAGGAATCTCTCACCATTTTCGGGGAATAGCTGATGACAAAGGAGGATATTCAACTGCTGCTTCAAGCTGTCATCTCCATTTTTGGTTTTCCTCTCTTTTCTTAAAATGGGTTGTATCCTCTCTTTACCCATTATATTTTCTTCTTCGTCTATGAGCTAAACCCCATTTTGAAGGAGATTTACATGCTGTAACTGATGAACAACCGACTCTAGCGATTTTATTCGTTATTCAATAAAGTTGTGTTTATTTCTTAATCCTTACTGAATATTGTTAGCCGCTCTGTTTTGTATGCTAGCGTCTGTATGACCCGAGAGGGCTTACGGGTAGCTGACTTGCTCTATTTGTGATTAGCTACTTTTTTCAAGTAGGTTCGTGGATACTCAGGAATGGGGTCCCATAATCATGCTTAGAATTTGTGTATATTGCTTGGGTATTTGGCAACATGAGTTGTGGGTATCCATGTGTGGGTGTCTCGGAAAGAAACCATGTCGAGTGGAGCATTAATGAATGATTTCGTGTTAGAGCGTAGGTTGGGATTCAGTGAAAGCATGTTATGTCTCCCCCGCTTTTCCATATCTATTAACCCCCCATTTTCACTATTCTATGCTGTGACTTCTTTTGGTTGTAAAAATTTTTAAGTGTGTTCACTACTAAGATCATTTACTGATTGTCTATAATATTTTTTTTACATTCAACACAATCATCGATATTTTCTTGTTTTTACATTTTAAGTATATGCGTGCTAGTTTAAAATATAATCCAAATTCCCTATGGATTCGACCTTGTTTCATGCTACAATCCACAAATTTCGTGTATACTTGCACGTGTTGTCAACACGGTTGTATGGACGTAACAATAACCGCCAAGCCAATGTCCATGTGTAAATCCGTGGAATCCCTAACATCACATCATCTATCATGGTAAAGCGGACATACCATGAGGATGATTTCTTCTCTCTTTAAAGGAACTGATCATCATCTCCCGTGACAAGAGAAATGTTACCAACATCCAACTCAAAGCCCTTTGACGAACTGACTCTGTTAGGACAATCTTTCTTCATGTCCCCAAAGCGTTCACATCCCCCGTAACAAGCTTTCTTTTGTACAAAGTCTTTCTTCTTCTTCTAATTGCTAGTTACCAGTGCTGAATCTTGATGTGAAGTATGTCCTTCACTCTCAGCCTCCTTTCCTCTAACAACAGTTTACTAGTAGCCATGGGAAAATTCAAAGTATATTTCTCATACATCAAGATCGGTTTCATGTGTTCATAAGAGAAGGTGAAAGTGATCACAAGATGAGCCTAAGTGTCGTATCTCCGTCATCTATCACCTCCAGCTCAAAGATAATGCTATTGAGATTACTCAAACGATCTGAAATTTTCGTACCTTCCTTCATTTGCAATGTGTGAAACTGCTCCTTCAAGTACAACTGATTTGACATGTCTTTTGCCTGATACAACGCTTCAAGCTTCTCCAAAAATTCTTTGGCTATCGAAATTCTATCGCATTCACAAGAATATTTTTAGCCAAACCTATTCATATCGCACTTGCAGCCTCAAATCCATTTCCTCCCAATCTTCATCACTCATGCTGGACTTCATTGGACCAACATCATCGCTTAGCTTTTCAAAAGCATCTTCCCTCAGTCTGACCTCCAACGCCTTGTGTAATCCAGATTGTATCAGCACATCCTTGACTTGCACTTGCCATAAGCCAAAGTTGATCCTTCCATCAAATTTCTCCATGTCAATCTTCAATTGACTCATAAAGAATGACATATATGCTTTACACTCCTAGGCGAATCTGCAAATAGTGAACAACTTACACTATTCACTGAACCATAGCTCATTTCAAAAAATCATTATGATGTGGAACTTCAGATAATGCTGCAACCACATAATAATGGGAAAAATCTCTTACTTCTATCGTAGGAATAAGTAGAAAATAACTTAGAAATTTAAAAAAAGCAATATAATAAAGAAATACAAGAATTAATATGGAAAACTCATTTTTTTAAAAAAATGTGGAAAAACTCCAAACTGGAGAAAAAACCACAACCCACAAGGAAAAATCCACTATATGAAAAATTATTACAATCACACAGATTTCTCTCCCCGACCCCAATTACACAAAATACTCGTTCAAAGCAAATACCACTCAGTTAACTAGAGTTGAAATACCGGGTTTAAAATATTTCAATTGTAATGATTAAAACTCATGCCCATGAGCTCTTTCTATAGTTGTTGAAACACACCTCCTTCTTATACTTTTCCAATGTAGGACAACTTCTAGTACTTTGTGAGTGCACTCCCTCCTTGTATCTTTTCAATGTGGGACAAAATTCAATTCTAATATTTTGCCAAAACCCAATAGTCACATTATCTCTTTGTTAAAAGTAAAATAAAGGTAATAACAAAAATGATAATTTTCTTTTGAATTTAGGAGCTAAAATAAATGTTTTTAAAACTTAGTGACTTAAATAGAATTAACTTAAAATTTCGCATAAAAAACTTGAACATTTTGAAATTTTAGAGACGAAAATGAAATAATCTTGAAAGTTCAAGAACTAATAATAGAATTTTAACTAAAATTATTTTAGTAATGGTCACTAATTTTGTAATAAAGCATTCAATAAACATCTCAAAATTGACACATTTTTTTGTTCATTTTTCTTAAAATCTATTGGTCATTAGGGTAGTGTTGGTCTAAGACACATTAAAGATCAAGTTATAATTGGTAAGGAAAGTGAAGGAGGTGATGATCTTAGGAAATACTCTCAAGTCACTCTTCATATAAGAAGGTGACAACCCTTATTATAGAGGTCTTGATGGGAGGCTCTACAACCTAGTTCTCACATTCCCCAAATATTTAGGAATTTTGCTAGTTAAGTAAACAAAGAGAGAACTAATCAACCAAAAGAAGCATATCAAAAATACAAAAATAATACCAAACAAATTAAACTTGTTCTCGGAACATGGCAAAATAAAAAATAATGGGTAAATACACTTTTGATCGTAGAGATTTCAAAATAGACACTTTTAGTCATTGAAGTTCGGAAAATAGTTCTAAATGGTCTAGACCTCATTCAACTATTAATTCACTAACAGAGAGAATGTAGCAGTTAAATTAATGACTGTATTTTGCTAATATTTGTTAAAATATATTAATTTAATAAATTTTTTATGATTAGACTTTTGTCATTTTTTTCAAACTATCTCCTTCCTTTCACCTCGATCTTCCTCCTTCTGAGGTGAAGCTCACCACCAAGGTAACAAATTCCATATTTAGATCATTGTTTTCCTAAGAAATTAGTAATTATGATGCTATGAGCTAGTTAAAATAAAATATTTATGGAAGGAGTGTATTATGAGATTTTAGATATATATTTTGAAAACACTATATTTTGTTGTTGTCTTAATGAATTCTGATCAGTACAGATGCGTTAAGGAATGTTGAGAGTAGTCATGTTGTGTTGTGAGAACATAGGGCATCTTATAATTAGAATGTTGCACCACTACAATTTATCAGATCTGAAAATATATGATAGATAAGGAAATTTCTTCTTACACAACAATTCTTTGGTAGCGTATATGGATAATATAGATACTTGCTATTGTCGAAAATAAATCCTAGATAGACACAAGAGAGAAGCGAGATGCTCAGGCGGAGAGATCCAGAGTTGGAGAGAGAGAGTTGGGTGGCAATTTCCATCACAGAGGTGAAGAACTTCGAGAGAAGGTTTACCTCCATTGAAGGGACTCCTTGCAGTTCACAGATTCAAGCTATTTTCACAAAGTTCGACTTTCCACTCCAACAAAATTGGCCTCTAGTGTCAATTATAAGCTGACATCACATACATCCAATGTCAGTTTCGCAACCGATATTAACTCGAGTTTCATTGTAGCCTTCAATGTTATTTTCTAAACAATGTCAGTTGTTAACTAACATCCAATTAATCGACATTGTAGGTTTAAAATGTCGGTACTCGAACGACATTAACTAGCATTTCATTATAACGTACGATGTCGGTTACTCTACGATGTCAGTTTGCAATTGACATTGTTTGTCCAAATAATGCCAGCTGTTAACTAACATTAGTCAACATTGTTCCTTGGTAACTAACATTATTTACATTCAATAATAATGAAGAATTATGATGAGGGTTCGTTATGATGCAAGTTATAAACTGACATTGTTTTTTACAAAACCTAAAACAAATAAATTAAAAAAAAAGTCTTATATATACCATATCAAAATACGTACAAAACCTACATCAAGATATTTTCAGCAAAGAAAGAGTACAATGTAATTAATACTTTTAAGAATCCACGAAACAATTGAGCCACAAATATCAATACTTTTATATGCTACAACACAATCTAACCAGCACAATACACCAATACAATCATCAAAAATCCCGATACACCTCTTAAATTAGCAACCACAACACACATCAATTTTTCTCTTATATAAATCATCAATATTCAACTTTTACACACCACAAAAATAAACATAATATCTCATCATTAAGTAAGCAATAATTTGCTTCATTAAAAAGTGTTAAAATGAACCAACTGAGAAAAATATTAAGTAGCTCACTGATATAGCTAGTACATATTGAAATGTATAAATGGTTCAATGTTTTACAAATTAAAAGCTAACGTAATAAAACTATATTTTCTATCTCTACTTAACTAAGTGTAGTTCGCAACAAATCCGGCTCATTAATCCAATACATCATCAAGTTAAGCCTGAGTATATACATTTTCTTTCATTGAACTACATGTAAAAAATGATAAATAATATAAGTATTTCAAGAGTTGTGTTTGAGTGTGCATGAGAAACATACAATATTAGTTATTGGAGTGTTTGAATTATGTCTAGGCACACCTTGATAGAGCATACCCATGGATTACACTATGACCACACCTTCTGAGGCTCACTACTTCTTTGTTCAGCACTCAAGGATTCACCGACACAGCTAAGAGTACCACACGTATCTCCACAATGGTATGATATTGTCCGCTTTGGGCATAGCCCTCACGACTTTGCTTTTTGGTTTCACTCAAAAGGCTTCATGCCAATGAAGATAATTGTCCTCCCTTATATGCCCATGATCATTTCCTTCCCTAGCTACTGTGGGACTTTGTTTTCAATCACCTTACAAATCCGACAATAAGTTATAGAACTTATTACAGAAAAATAACATAGTGCAATATAGTTCATGTACCTACCAGTGTACAATAATCCAAGTAGGATTCTTCCGACCTTGTGTAACAGTATTATGTGCCATAAACATTCTCAGGACCCTAAATATATTCAAAAATTTTGAAAACAAAATAAATCAATAAGTCATCAATCTTACGCATTAATGTAGTAAACTAAAAATTTAGATAATAATTACTCATTCACAACAATGCCTTTCCTAATAGCAAGGTGCAAAGTATCTAAAATGTAAATAATATTGTCATGCACGTCAATGACACATAACGTCCAATGACTCCTATACAAAACTTAACCAACTTTTTATACAACTTATTAGAAAAAAATAACATAATGCAATATAGTTCATGTACCTACCAGTGTACAATAATCAGAGTAGGATTCTTCTGACCTTGTGTAATACTATTATGTGTCATAAACATTCTGAAGACCCTAAATATGTTCTAAAAATTTGAAAACAAAATATATCAACAAGTCATCAATCTTACACATTAATGTAGTAAACTAAAAATTTAGATAATACTTACACATTCACAACATATTTGATGTCTTTCCTAATAGCAAGATGCAAAGTGTCTAAAATGTAAATAATATTGTCCATGCAGGTCAATGAAACATAACATCCAATGACTCCCTATACAAAAGTTAACCAACATTTTTGCTCGTTTTTCTGGTAAGGAATAACCTTGTTGTGCAAATTTGGATGGGCTCACTATCTTAAATATGTCACACGCAATCTTACACTAAAAAAAATTCCAAAGATATCTATAAGACATAAGACGTTTAGTAATAGAATATTGATAATACATGTACTTACATTATATTATGCATGGACCTGATATCTCGACCATCCCACAAAACTGAATAAAATCTTCTCGAAAGAGAGATATTTCCTTGCATTCGCCAAATACTCAGCACTGACGGTGACCGAAATGTAATCATCTTTCATTATGCCTTGGGAAAGGTAATACATAAATTTTATTGAAGAAGGAACATTCATATGATTAGAATATAAATGCGGAATACTTTTTATTTTTGATTTAAAGCCCTATCATTAATACAATGTGATATAACTATGATATAACAATTATTTATATGAAAGATTACAGTCACATTTAAGGAAAAAAAAAAACAAACAAACCTCGTCGTCTTTCGTGACTTTCACTAGTTTATGAGGCCACATAATAAAATAGTCATTTGTTTGGTGAAGAACCTCAATTTCACCCTTTAACTGGAATAGGAATACAAACATCTTCTTTATCAATTATAATATGGACGATGACTCTAACATTATCATTTCCCAATAGAACTTCATGGAGCGTACATTGTGTCTCTCCTTCGAACATTGTGATGAGGGCATCAATGTTCTCAATTGACCTTATTGATAGTTTTCAATTCTTTTCCTTCAAACAAAATAAACAAAATATAGTCAATCATAAAAATATTATATGAACAAAATTATATTAAACATTAAATAAGATTTGATCTTACTTTTGAAGATAACTGGAACTTCAAGTTTATGACATTCTTTGTCATTCTTGTCTATTGGAGTACGTTTTCGACTAGCTTTAGACCTAGGTAGAGTTGGGATTATTCATGAGAGTTCATTCGTATGATTCAATTATGGGAATTGGTGGACTTGATTGGCTTACCAGTTCCTTCCATGTTTGACTTATACTTTCTTGGTTAAAATAGTTGGAAGGTGAAACAAAATCACCTACGTCCTGCACCCATCCACAAATGCTTCGGTATTCCCAATGCTTAAGTTAGAACATTATCATCTTATGTTTATTTTCTAACTCATCATATCGTTAAATAAAGTTAAAAAAACAAGTAACTTTCAATCTTCATGCAACATTCCAAGATAGATCATTAGAATAATCATTGATATTATGCCCTGTAATGAGACGAAAGATCAGGTGGAGTATGTCAAGCTCTACGAGGAATTGATGAAGCTTAAGAACGAGAAGTATGAGATAAAATGTAGGGCCTTCTCCATCGCACTAGCGAATAACGCTCGCACCTGGTACCTTCAGTTGCTTCTGAACTCAATCTCGACCTAGAGTCAGCTGAGACAGCTCTAGACACGTATTTGGTCCGGCTTATTTTATTTTTAATTTTAATTTATATTATTGTATTTTACTTTATTGTGTTTTATTTTAATTAAAGAATAACATAGGTTTACTTTATTATTAGTTTTAATATAAAGTTTAAATTAACTAAAATTAAAATGTTAGATTTATTTAAATGTTTAGTTTTATTAATAAGAAAATAAAAATGTTTTGTTTAGATTTTGTTTTATTATTAAAATAAAAAATAGATAAATAAAAATGATTTGTTTTAAAAAGATTTTGTTTTAATGAAATAAAGTTTTTATTTTAACAAAACCATTGATTTTTAACGGTTTTTTCCCTCTTTTATTTTTTCCTCGCCTAACGTGGCATCTCCTCCTCCCCTTCCTTCCTCCCTTTTCTCTGGCTTTCTTATTTTAGCATATATCACCGTTGTTTTTTTAGTATTTAAGGGGGAGGAAGCACACAAGAACCAGGACACAGTGCAAAGAGTTAGAAACCCATCACCTCATCACCGTATCTTCTTCTCTCCATCTCTCTTATCCCACCATCACCACTTTAGAACACCATACAGAGAAGACCGAGAAAAATTCACTTCCTTCTTTCTCTCTTCCATCACCTTCTCTTCTTCTTCACCCAGGCCGGCGACCCCGACGATACACAGACTGCACACGTCCCCCGGTGATCACAAGTTCAGACAACCTGCA